>APFE030670372.1:58222-76338 GCA_000404065.3 Pinus taeda | reverse complement strand
GTGATGTGGGTGATGATATGTTGAAGTTTTATCCCACGGTGTCTTCTTCTTTAATTCACCCTGCTGAGGTGCCTGTTGTGGTGTCTTCTTTTCCAATATGACTTTAACCACTGAGTCCTCCTTTGATGTATCAACACTTGTAACCTTGTCTTCTTCCGCCTCTGTTTGTGTCTGATTGTCGACCATCAACTGCTCACCATCTGATATGTCAGACCCTGGAACATCTTCTACTTCAGCCTCCTTGGACTCTATCTGTTTATTAATGGAAATATCCTGTAATGTAATTTTCTTCTTTTTATACCAGAGCTTCAGGAATTTCTTCTGTACATTAATATTGATAGTACCCACGGATTCCATCCAAGGATATCCCAAAACAACATCCATTGTATCCATCTTTGAAGCATAAAAATCACCATGCAACACATACTTATCCATAGAAATCTTCAAATCCTTATACACGTGAACATCCTCATCATCCACCTGTGTGTTTTCAATGTGTTTGGCTGGAACTTGCAATTTTTTTGCCAAATTAACATTGATAAAATTATGCTTGCAACTAGGATTTATAGACACAACGATCTTCTCCTTCTGAATCAACCCATGAACCTCTAATAAGGATATACCAGTAGGAATTTGACCCACATGTTTCTCCTTATCTTGTTTTCTGGCATGAGACCATCTTTCTAAAAGGAATTTCTCAAATTCTTCATTGGCCAGGTTGAGACACTTCTTTTGGTTAAGTAATTCCCACCATGTGGCTGCCTCATCTTCAAAATGACCCAATGCCAAATATTTCCAATTGTTTTTCCATAATGATTTTGATTTTTTTATGCATTCTTCAATAGTAAGGCCATTATCTTTTCCTGTAAAACCGTGACCCGCTATGAAGAGGGTTTTGAAAAAAAAAAAAAAACTTGGCGAAAATTTGAAATTGTCACAGTTTCGTCAATATTGCTCAGAATCTCTATTATAACCTGTTTTTGGAAGAACAACCATTTTGCATTTGCTCATGTGATAGAAATCTTGATTCAGACACTGGAATTTCAGATCTGCGCTGCTACTCTCCCGCCGTCACCCAAAATTTCTGAAAAAAGAGCTGATTTTAAATCAACGATATCTCCCTCATCCGGACTCTGATTCAACTGATGTTTTTTTTTTTTTTTAATTTGGGTATTTTTCCACAAAGAATCCAGATCTACAATTAGATTTTGCAGATTTTGCACCAGGACATCCAGATCTGCGCCGCAAACTCGCTGCCCTGAAAAATTATCTGCAACCCCACTGATTTTTAAATCAGCGATATCTCCTTCATCCGAACTCTGATTCGACCGATTGTTTTTTTGAAATTGGGTATTTTTTCACAAAGAATACAGATCTACAATCATATTTTGCAGATCTTAAACCCAAAACGTACAGATCTGATCTGCAAACTCGCCGCCCTTGAAATCCTGCAAAAAGTAAAAAAAATTCTCCACTTTTGTGCTCAAGAAAGTGCTCTGATACCACTTGTTGTAGATCTAATACCACTTGTTGTAGCTCTGATACCACTTGTTGTAGATCTAAACCAGAATATTATAGATCTGATAAGATAATAGAAATAACCCAAGAATAACAAGATTGAAATAGATATAAATGATTCCTTGTTGTAGATCTAACCCGAGAATATTAGATAATAACAATTATACCCAAGAAATAATAAGATCTGAATATAGAAATGTTTCTTTATTATCAAACCCTTAAGGTAGGGCAACACCATACATTCACTCCTTAAGGAAGGAGAATACTCCACAAGCCATATGCTTGTTCATACAAGAATACTTCTCTTCATCTCCTTCATGTGGAGTCTCTAGCCTCTATATGGGCCTCATACATACAATACCATGCATCATTACCATGGTTTCCTCATACCATCAATTAATACCATGGGCCTCTTACATTATTATTAAATACTTGTGGTCCCTTACATGACATGGGTTAACCACCTTATTTATTACTATGGCCCATCCCATTATTACATTATTACCTTGGGTACCTCCCTTGGTACCCCATATTATCCCCCCTAGGTATATAACAAAATTTGTACCTATATGGCATGGTCCGTATGTTGTTAAGCGAAAGTTGGCAAAAGAGGCCTATGAATTGGTAGATTTTGATGGTGTCTCTTTGGGTAAACCCAGAAATGGGCTTTACCTGAAAAGATATTATGTTTAAACGTTAGTGTGGAGATTTTTGTTAGAATAGTTTCTTTCTAGTTGGTGTGTTTTAGATTAAAAAGTGTGCCTAGTTTAGAGAGTGCTTTTATCATTATTCCTGCTTATCTTGATTTTACTCTTGATATTGCAGATGTCGACGTCTCTTCAAACATACATTGGTTTTGCTGATGGTGCTTGTCGTAGTACACAGAACATTTCTTCCGCGGCTTGGGTTATCTATTCATCCTCTGATGAGTTAGTATCTATGCATGGGGTAAGCCTCGGTCAAACAACAAATAACATTGCAGAGTACAGTGTAGTGATTGAGTTATTATTTGAATCCATCTCATTTGGGATTCAGAGTTTGATTGTTAGCTTAGATTCTGAACTCGTTGTATTACAGCTTAACAAGGTTTATGCCATTAGAAATTGAGTGTTATTAAGATTATTTTTTAGAGTTCGTCTCTTGGAACACGAATTTGACTACATTGAATATCAACATATTACAAGATATTTAAATCCATTAGCAGATGCAGTTGCTTCTCGAATGTTGAGTAGACATTTGCAATAATCAAAACAGTAAATTTAAAAACATTCCATAACATGTTATACAAGATAGCCAGTAATAGTGATATATCATAGCATAGAAGTGTGTCAAATATACATCGTCTTCGATCATAGGTTAAAAAACACCTTATGATCAGCAAAAAATGATAGTACAAAAAGACATAAAATGCCGTGCGAGTCTACAAAGGCGATCATCCTATCCCTGATGATGATCATGATAAGAAACCACTACATGAGCCACCCTACAAAGGAACCTCCTAAAAGGTCATGTGACCCCAATCATGTAACACTGTAGCCTAAGTGGAATATCATCTATTCTAGTCTCTGGAATATCTATTTTTAAACGCTCTAGATGATTCTCCAATTCGGTCAGGGTCTCTGTAGATTAGTCCTATGGGGATGTACTGCTATAGCAGGGTGTCTCCTCTCATAGGATTGGAGAGCGGCTAGTCGTTGTGGACCCACATCTGCATTTAAAACTTTTTATTGTTAGTTTTGGATGATTTAAAAAAAAAAAAAATTAGTTAAAAATTTAGAAAGTGTTGAAAATGATTTTACCTAAATCATCCCATTTCTCTCCTAGTGGAAGAGCCATGTCTGGATCACCATGATAATCCGTCCCAACATATGGAAAATCCTGAATCACGAAAATTTGGTTTCTCAACCTATGAAAATACTCAGGTGGAAATCGGACAACCTCTGAACCCTCCTCAGGATGACGGGCCATCGCTGCAACCCAACGCATAATCCTAGGCTCTCGAGGAAGTCCAGCCTCAATGGAAAGATGCTATGAGACCAACATAGGGACCCTCTCTATACCAAAGCTCACAACCAAGAAACCATATCCAAAGTTTTTTAGTTGTCCGTTCTTTGCTCTAGTCAGTTGGCCTTTCACATTCGCCAACACAACCTCGCACCAGTTGAAGATGGTGCCTCGATAACAGTATACTGCCATTCGCATCTGGGATCTAGTAGCTACATGAAATGTTGCACTCCCGCATAGTCTGGTGATAGTAAATGCAATCACTTTAAGTTCGGGACGAGAGATAGTTTTAATATCTATCCATTTGTCCTCTGTTTGGTCATTGCAAAACTCTAGTCAGAGACTAGCGACTGACTGGACACCTGGCCTAGTCCCGAACAAAGATAATCGTTCACCTCCCTTGGGCAAACCAGTCAAGAAATATATGTCCTCTATTTTGATTTCGAGCAGGTGGCCACCAATTATGAAACACTGGTCCTGTATGCTCCACCTGTCTACCAGCCATTGCAGGAAGTCTACCTGAGCCCTCATGCCGGGTATAGCCCAGAATTTAAATAGTCCACATGCTTTTAATGCCCGTATTGTAGGTGGATGAATTAATGCGGCAAGATCCACATCTTCGTGCTCGCGTCCCCACCAAATGAGCATTTTGTATATCCTATATTGCAAAAAGGCGTATTAGAACAATTTAGTTCAAAACATTTTGGGCGGAAATGGAAAAAATTGAAATTTTAAAACTTATTTCACGGGGTCCGCACCTGCTAGTTAGGGACAGTGCGTAGGTCCGCACTCGTCCTTAGAAACAGGTACCGAAGGTAATAATTTAATAATGGGATGGGCCATAGTAATAAATAAGGTGGTTAACACATATCATGTAAGGGACCACAAGTAGTTAGTAATAATGTAATGGGCCCATGGTAGTAGTTCGATGGTATGAGGGAACCATGGTAATGACCTATGGTATTGTATGTATGAGGCCTATGTAAAGGCTAGAGACTCCACATGAAGAGATGTGAAGGAATAATGTGAAAGATTATTGTATGAACAAGCATATGGCTTGTGGAGTGTTCTCCTTCCTTAAGGAGTGAATGTATGGTATTGCCCTACCTTAAGGGTTTTGATATCAATAAATAATCATTTCATATTATTTCTAGGTTTATTTGCATTTTCTTATATTTTCATATTCGATCTATAATATTTTTGGGTTAAATCTATAACAAGTGGTATCAGAGCACTTTCTTGGGCGAACAGTGGAGATTTTTTTTATTTTTTGTAGGATTTTTGGGGCGGCGAGTTTACAGATCATATTTGTATGTTTTGGGGAAAAATATGAAAAATTTAATTGTAGATCTGGATTCTTTGTGGAAAAATACCCGATTTCAGAAAAAAAATCTGTCGAATCGGAGTCCGAATGAAGGAGATATCGCTGATTTAAAAATCAGTGGTGTTGTAGACAATTTTTCGGGGCAGCGAGTTTGCGGTGTGGATCTGGACATCCTGGTGCAAGATCTACAAAATATAATTGAAAATATAAATTTTTTAAGAAAAATACCCAATTTCAAAAAAAAAAAAAAGGTGAATCGGAGTCCGGATGAGGGAGATATCGCTGATTTAAAATTAGCTCTTTTTTTAGAATTTTTGGGTGACGACGAGAGAGTTGCAGCACAAATCTGAAATTCCGATGCCTGGATCAAAATTTCTGTCACATGGGAAGATGCAGAATGGTTGTTCCATTTCCAAAAATAGGTCATAATAGGGATTCTGAGAAATATTGACGGAATTGTGACCATTTCAAATTTTCGCTAAGTGAATTTTTCTCAAACCCTCTTCATGGAAAATTTTACAGGAAAAGATGATAGCCCTACTATTGAAGAATTCATACAAGGACTAAAGTCCAAATATGGGTTATTTTGGAGGTCTCTAGTACTGATTTATTTGAAAGAAGAGGCCAACATATGGTGGAATTCACTTGGCATCAAAGACTTGTCCAAATTTTCAACTGAAGAATTAGAAAAACTCCTTATGGACAAATGGTCTTGTGCTAGAAAAAACAATGAGACACGTAAGAGGTTATTTTCTACTGGTGTCTCCTTATTGCAAGTTCAGGGATTGATTCAAAAGGAGAAAATCATTGTGTCTATAAATCCTTGCAAGCAAAATCTCATAAATGTCAACTTGGCAAAAAAATTGCAAGTTCCAGCAAAACACAGGGAGCACACACCGGTTAATAATGAGCAAGTGCAAGTTTATAAAGATTTGAATATTTCTATGGACAAGTACCTGTGGGTGGAATCTGTGGGTACTATCAATATTAATGTGCAGAAGAAATTCCTGAAGCTCTGGTATAAAAAGAAGAAAATTACATTACAGGATATTTCCATCAATAAACTGGTAGAGTACATGGAGGCTAAAGCAGAAGATGTTCCAGGGACTGACATCTCAGATGATGAGCCAGTGATGATCGACAATCAAACACAAGCAGAGGCTGAAGCAGAAAAGGTTACAGGTGCTGATACATCAGATGAGGGCTCAGTGGTTGAAGTAATATTGGAAGATAAGACACCACAGCAAGCACCACAACATGCACCAGATAACAGTCAGGCTCCAGTAAAGGGTGAATTAAAGAAAAAGATAGTGGGTTAAAACTTCAACATATCATCACCCATATCACCTCGCAAGACAACAACCAACAAGATGGGAACCAGTTAGCCATAAGGAAAACAACCCCCGTAAGATAGAGGAGCGAAGATCCACCTACTACACATCAACACAGAAGAACTATCATGGTCAACTTCCATCTCAAGCGAGCGAGGAACCAGCGAGATCGAGGGTTCACCTTTCTCTTGGATGGCTAGATGCACGTGCATGGTACCAGTGGACTACTCTTTTGAGTAGATCTTATTATTTGTGTGCTTCCAATGTTTCAGGGACGAAACATGCTAAAGGGGGTGGAATGTTATATACCTAGGGGGGATAATATGGGGTACAAAGGGAGGTACCCAAGGTAATAATGTAATAATGGGATGGGCCATAGTAATAAATAAGGTGGTTAACTCCTATCATGTAAGGGACCACAAGTAGTTAGTAATAATGTAATGGGCCCATGGTAGTAGTTCGATGGTATGAGGGAAATATGGTAATGACCCATGGTATTGTATGTATGAGGCCTATATAGAGGCTAGAGACTCATCATGGAGAGATGTGAAAGAATAATGTGAAATATTATTGTATGAACAGGCATATGACTTGTGGAGTGTTCTCCTTCCTTAAGGAGTGAATGTATGGTGTTGCCCTACCTTAAGGGTTTGATATCAATAAAGAATCATTTCATATTATTTCTGATTTTATTTGCATTGTCTTATATTTTCATATCAAATCTATAATATTTTTGGGTTAAATCTATAGCAAAGTCTACCTGAGCCCTCATGCCAGGTATAGCCCAGAATTTAAATAGTATGCATGCATTTAATACTCGTATTGTAGGTGGATGAATTAATGCAGCAAGATCCACATCTTCATTCTCGCGTTCCCACCAAATGAGCATTTTGTATATCCTACATTGCAAAAAGGCGTATTAGAACAATTTAGTTCAAAAAATTTTGGGCGGAAATGGAAAAAATTGAAATTTTAAAACCTATTTCATGGGGTCTGCACCTGCTAGTTAGGGACAGTGTGTAGGTCCACACTCGTCCTTAGGAACAGGTGCGAGACCCCGACATTTTACTTTGTACAAAAAAGTCGGGGTCAGCAAGGGCTGCATGTTGCACCTGCGGACCCCTGCGAGCGGATTTTTAAACAAAATTTTCCTTAAAAAATCAATTTTAAAGCCCTAAAATGAAAATTAAACAGTTGAAATGCAAGATAGAGATGATGTGGATTACTTGGAACTAATGGTTTTCGATTCCAACGGTTGGATTTTCCGCAACCTTCACAGGAAGTTTCTTACCCAAAAGCTCTCACTTCTCACTCTGAAGTCAAACGGTAAAAATGAATTTACAAAAGCCCTTTTTATAAGCTTTTTTGAATAAATAAATTTTTAATTTGTTTAATTTTCACTTTAAAAAGGTAAATTTTTAATGCATTTTTATTTATTTTAAACAGGTATGAGTAATGTTTTGAGTTTTGTGCAGAATATTGGATTTTCAGGGAGAATTTATCATTTTAAAAAAAGAGCATACTTTTTCACTTTTTCAGACTCTTCCAAAATTTATGAAAAAGTGAAACATTGGAGTTCTCTTTAAGCTTTTTTCTAACTCGTAAAATATGAAAAGATTTCTGAGTTTTTTCTTTTTAAACTCGTTAAAACGGAATTAAAAAGATGGTCCACTTACAGCTCTTTTCTGACCGTATCAACATGAAAAGATTGCTGGATTTTTGTCGTTTCAAGTTCGATATTGGTTATAAAATGACGTGTTTTCAATCATTTTTTTACTTTTTCGGATCGGAGTCACTAATTATGAAAAGTACTCCTTGATCGTAATGGTCAAGCGATTCTCTCAAGTATTATTTTATACTTTTTCGAGCTTGGGTGACACAAATTTACGAAAAAGGACAACCATGGAGTTTTATTAAGTTTTTCTTCTGACTCCCTAAAATTGAAAAACACCAAGTTTTTCCTATACTAGACTCGTTAAGATTTAACAGTAAAGGACCTGTTCAATTTTAAACAGGAATGGATCACTTCTTCTTAGGGTTTGAATTTTAAAATAAGTTGGACTCATCCGAAGGATGAGATTATAATCAAGCAAATGTTATCCTCCTCAAGCGTGTCAAAAATAAAAAGGTACTTGCCAGAAATGGTGGGGGAAAAGAGAGAAAAATGAACCTGTTTGTTATACTTTGTGTTTTAGAAAAGCAGTTAACCACTCTTGAACACGACACTTTTTGTTCACCTGGTTTGGGAAATCCTTTGCCTAATAGTTGATCAAACCATATTGAAAGTCTTTAGCTAGTTTTTGGGTATTAGCTTTGGGCCAATTGTCACCAAACCATCTGCAGTGTCGTTATGTGTTCAAGAGGTCAGTTCCAATAAACCATTCATTTGCAAAATATCTATCATCCATTTTGACCATCCCTGAGTTAATCCTTGCCAAATATATTTCTTCAAAACTTGATCTATGATTTCGTGTTATGGGCTTGCTTACGACAGATCGCTTTCTATCGCCTCCAACTCATTATCTCGAAAGATGATCTAGAAATCATCAGTACCTTGGAATCTGCATGCCCTAGTAGGTTTCTTGCCTTTGACGACAGGTTGCATCATTGATCTTCGATCAAAGGATTCTGTGACATGTTCGACATCAACTCATTCATTCACATTTTATGGATCGTACTAAGTACTTTCAGAGCCATTGACATTACTGGTGGTTTCTCTCACACTTGTTAACAATTCACAACAATGACTGGTAATCAAGTGGTTTCTACCATGTTCGACCTTGACACATTCATTCACATGGATAAAATCGTACTAGTTCGGGAAGCAAAAATCAAGACCCTGGATCTAGTTTCTACCATCCAGGCTGCGAGGAATTTTGTTATTCATTATACAGTGGGCTATTCATAAACAAATGGTTGCGTCCATACTGTGTCTACATATGTCTATACTTGTGATGTATTACAAAATCATTCCTATATCAGAACAATTTAGTTAGTTTTCTAGTCAGTTTTGATCTGAGCATGGGAATGCCTATCTCAGTGATGATATGTTCACATATATATATTTTGCATTGAATGTTTTTACAGGTTCCGACCGGGATGTCCATAGGATGATCCTTGAAATGATAAAGTACTTCACTCTTCTTAGATGACAAATGCTATCCTCATCTATTACAGACTTCGCACTTTAGGGGGCAATCTGTTGCACAAAAATTGTCACCTTGACATTCTGCAAATTGTGTGAGTCTATCACCACTCATACTTTCATCCTTTGTAAGTCTTAAGCCTCAGTTCTCCATATTAAGCCTTGAAAACAAGAGAAAGCCCTTAAAAGTCTCTAAAACTCTGGTTCCGCACTTTCTCTTAGCATTACCTACGGTCCCGCACCTAATGGTCATGTCCCCTGCACACCTGACCGCTCTGTCTCTGTGTTATGGGTGTAGACCCCTGTAAAAGTTAAAAAGACACAAGTACATTTTTAAAAACTCACTTTGAGTCATTTTTGGAAGCTTCTAGAGGGAATCTTGAGGTGGCAAGTTCGCTCCTTAATGGTTCATGCATCCCATACCTTAAGGAGCTAACCCCTTGATGTGAGGAGCTTATCCCTTTGAAGGAGGACTCTATCCCTTCATAAGTGGACCTGTAACCTCCTTCCTTTGCACTATAAAATGAAGTATTGGGCTGGCTACTGAAGTGCTTGAAAGCTGAATATTTTTGAGGCCAAATGCTGCTGGAACTTTGTCTTCCTAGTTGAGCTTTTGTGAGGAAAGATTACATACCTCTTGATCTCATTTGGAAGAGTGTGAGGCTTGTCAAAGTAGAGGAGATTCCTGTTTTGGACCCCGGGAAGAGCTTGTATAGCATCAAGGCACCAAAGGTTGTAAAGTTTTTCTATTTCAGAGTTAATACAATCAAGTTTATTTTTCTCAATAAGTCGTGTTTTATGGTTTATTTTATAGATTCCTTGATCACCATAATGAACATGATTTATTATATTAGCTATGCAGACGTTATTTGATGTGTGCTTGTTTGTGATTGCAGGTTCTCAAAAGGAAACTCTTTCGGACGGTTGAAGCATGGTTGCCACAAACTAGCGTTGGACTTAAGGTAGGGTCTAAACACCTCTTTAGTTTTTATTAATGAATCACAATATGTTTAGAGAAAAGTAGATTTTCTTGTCCTGCTTGTTGCTAGATATCTGTTGATACTAGGGAGATCGGACTTGTCCGCAAGATCGATTTATCCAGCCAACAAGGCCAAGATTTAGTGTTTTATTACTAGTATACCTAACTTCATGAAGGAGAAGCTAGAATTTGATTACCCAAAGATGATGGACGATGTTGTGTGAACTGCCCACATCTATTATCAGCAAATAAAATAGAAAAGTGAGGGTTCGAAAGGAGGTTTGAACCAGAGGGGAATAAATTCCCCCCCAAATAGATAGACAAAATTTTCTAGTGGAAAGAATGTACAAGAAAGACCCTTTATAAAATTTCCAGCAAGGAATCAACTAAAGGTTCCCACATCTACTGAAAGCAGGAAAATTGAGGGAGTTAATAAGCCTGTTACTGAACAACAACAAAAACAACCTCTACAATGTTGGGAATGAGGATAACCCCATTATTACAAAAAATGTCCGCAAAGAGCAAGAGCATAGTAGATTTTGAACATGCAAGAAGCTTTCACAGTTGGTGATGTGGCGAGGAGCTTGCCTAGAATTAATGCTGCACTTGAAGACCATCAAACAGAATATCAGCCCACCATGATTAAGTGAGAAGGCATGATCACTAATTAACCTGTCTCTATTTTGTTTGATCCGAGTACTAACTTAAGATATGTTAGTCCTAAGGTTGTAGAGGGATGCCAACTTCAAAGAAGTAAAGTTCAAAAACACTGGTTAGTTTAATTAGCCACAGGGGTGAAGTGAAGGGTAGTTGCAAAAACAGAACATTGTCCTGTGGATATTTTGGGACAATAGATTTATGTTAATTTAAATATACTCCCTTTGGGTTCATATCATGTGATAATAAGGATGGATTGGTTGGAGGGACATTGGTCCTCAGTTGATTGAAAGGGAAAATTTGTTAGTTACCTTACTGAATCAGGACAGAGGAAGGAAATTCAAGGAATTAAGAAAAATATTAAGTTACGTCTTATTACTACTAACCAGCTGGGAAAATGTATTAGGAAAGGTTGTCAAACTTATGTTGTACAGGTAGGATACACAAATTCCAAGACAAAAATGATTTCCCTGGAAGATATTCCTGTGATTCAAGACTTTGTTGATGTGTTTCCTGAATCCATATCAAGGTTACCACCTAAGCAGGATATCGATTTTACGATTGAACGAGTTCCAAGAACAACTCCTGTTTCTAGAAATCCTTACCGTATGAGTATACCTAAGTTAACATAACTCAAAATGCATCTACATGAACTAATTGATAAAGTTTATATCCGCCCCAATGTGTCCCCTTAGGGAGCCCCCATGTTGTTCATATGGAGAACGAAAAAACTCTAAGATTATGTATTGATTATCGTCAGTTGAATAAACTGACTATAAAAAATAAGTACCCTATACCTCAAATTCATGATTTATTCGATCAAGTTTGGGGGGAAAGTGTGTTCTCCAAGATTGAACTAAGATCCAACTATCATCAAATAAGGATTAAGGAAGAATACATTTGTAAATCTACCTTTCAAACATGTTATGGTCATTATGAGTTCGTGGTGTTACCTTTCGGCCTTATGAATGTCCCAAAAAAAATTATGAGTCCGATGAATGGTATTTTTTAGCCATACTTAGATAAGTTTGTGCTAATCTTCATTGATGATATATTCATTTACTCTAAGAATGTTGTTGATATTAGGTCCTTCTTGGGCCTAGTTGGGTACTACCATCAGTTCATTGAAGTAGTTTCAAAAATTTCTTTCGCCATGACCTCGTTACAAAATGAGGGGAAAAATTTTCGGTGGACAGTTGAATGCCAACAAAGTTTTGAGAAATTAAAATATCTACTTACTAAGACACCCGTATTAAAGGTGGAAGACCCAGAGAAATATTTTGTTGTTTTCACAAATTCAAGTAAGGAAGGCATTGGTGGAGTATTAACACAAGAGGGGAAGGTTATAGCTTATGAATCCCACAAATTGAAGGAATATGAGCAGCGATACTCTGATTATGATATTGAATTAACAACAGTAGTGCATGTGCTAAAAATGTGGCGACACTACTTGTTGGGGAAGAAATTTATGTTATTAAATGATCATAGTAGCCTTACAAATTTCTTTAACCAATCCACTTTAAACACCCGTCAAGCCAGGTGGAAAACCTTCTTAAGTGAATTCGATTTTGAAACAAGGCACCTTAAGAGAAAAGAAAATAGGGTTGCTGATGCATTATGCAAAAAGTTGCATTGTATTTATGAAATAAAATTCAGTTAAGTGAAGTCAAACCTCCGTGATATGATTAAGGAAGCATCTCTTAAAGACCTGGAATATGCTTTTCTTTGGCAGCAGGCAATTACTGCCCAAAATAAGGGGGAGAAATCTAAATATGGCATAAATCTCAATAAATTGTTAAATTTCAGAAACTGAATTTATATCGCTAATCAAAATTATGTTAAACAGTTGGTATTAGATGAATTTCATAGGCAACCATATACTTCCCACCCATGTTACCATAAACTACTTTCCGCTATCAAGAAAGGTTATTTTTGGTTGGGTTTAAGAAAATATATTATTGAATATTTAGCTAAATGTTTGAAGTGTCAGTTAGTGAAGGCAGAACATCAAAATCTCGCTGAACTACTACAACCACTGCCCATTCTTGAGTGGAAATGGGAGATAATTACCTTGGATTTCATCACAAGCTTGCCCCGAACCAAAAAGCAGAATGAATCAATTATGCTGTTGGTTGATAGGCTAAGCAAAACCGCTCATTTTATACCAGTAAAATCCACTTACAAGGCTGTTGAAATTGCAGATATTTTTATGAGAGAAATTTTTAGATTGCACGGAATACCCAAGGTGGTGATTTCTGACAAGGATGAAAAATTTACATCCACATTCTAGAAGACCCTTTCCTCTGGATTGGGCACATAGATCCAATTCAATACCACTTACCACCCCTACATGGATGGTTAAACGGAACGGGTGAATCAATTTTAGAAGACATGTTAAGAATGTTTGTGGTGCAGCAACTACATAAGTGGGAAGACTACCTCCACTTGGTGAGGTTTGCTTATAGTAACAGACACCACGAGTCATTGGGAATGAGTCCCTTCGAAGAATTATATGGAAGAAGATGTAGGGTGCCCATATATTGGAATAGTCCAATCAATAGACTAACATTGGGTCTTGATATGCTAGCCGGGATGGAGCAGAGAGTTAAAGAAATTTGTCTAAACTTAAAATTCACCCAGGAAAGACAGAAAGTTTATGCAGACAAAAGAAAAACTTATAGGGAATTTGAGGTGGGGGATCACATGTATTTGCGAGTTAAGCCAATGAAAAGTACCTTCCAATGGAGGGGTTGTGCTAAGTTAGCACCTCGGTATTGTGGTCCTTTTCAAGTATTTGAATGGATTAGACCTGTGGCGTATAGGCTTGCAATACCAAGCCATATTCGGGTTCACAATTTTTTCTACATCTCCTTGTTAAAAAAATATGTGTACAACCCTCAGCATATAATTAACTGGGAAAATGTACAGGTTGAACCAGAAGGAAAATTTATAGCAAAAACTATTTGTATTCATAAACGGAGAGAAACAAGCTTGCAGAAACGAGCCATCACCCAAGTTAAAGTGTAGTGGAAGCACTTGGCCTGGAATAAGCCACTTTGAAAGAAGATGATTTCATGCAGAAAGGTTATCCTGCACTATTTTCATAACTCAAAGAGAACACTAGGGACATTGTTCCTCATAAGGGGGGGAATATGTAACACCCCACGTTACATGGGCATTTAACTCGTGTTACTATTTTTACTTATTACTTTTATTTACTATTATGATTTTTTTCATTAAATGCTCAATAAATAATATTAAAGAATTATGGATAGGTGACGAGAACATTTTTACAAGTAATGCACAATAAGAGTTAAAACATTTTTTGCAAGAGCTGAAATAGACAGTTGTTAACCTCCTGAGATAGTTAAGGTGGTTACTCATCTGTCTCCTCAAAACGATAATTTGAGCAATGCCTAGGGTGATGGAGAATTGAGGAGAGGAAAATATCAAATTGGTCAAAAGGGTAGGGTATTGCCATCATAAATTCCTTGAGTTGGGTGGAATAAACCAGTGGGAAATCTGGAATACAGTCATAACGGTATGTGACTTGATGCTGAAAAGTTAGTCCTGATGGTTCAAGATACCTAGACTAAGATAGACCTCATAACTACTATTGGGAGAAGGAATAGCTTGGGGGAGAGTCTAGATGTAATTGCCTGACTCACGGCTAGATGGTGAGATCTTCCTGAAGAGGAACTATTGGCTACAAGACAATGAACAGATAAGTACTTAAACCTTTTATGTCTCAATGATTAATAAAAAGTGATACTTTAGTGCTGTTAGATTATTATAAACAAATGAAATGAGTATTAAAAAGATCACTATTACTTCATCATGTGTTAGGTAACATACAATTATCTCTTTTGTGTTTTAGATTAAAACTAATAAGACTATGTACTTGAATTAAGATTACCTACTAAACTATGTGTGCAACGGTTACAATTCGGATGAGATACAACTAAAATAATGAATGGAAAGCATGAATAAAACACTCAGAAATATCTTAAACATTCACACAAGAACAAAGAAAATTGCATAATTGAAAATAGAATCGAAAATCGGTGAGTCTTGAACCTTAGAGTTAAGAGAGAACCTAGTTATTCTCCATAAACATAGAGAAGACATATCTGTAAAATGAAAGGACTGGATATGCATACATAAACAATGGCGGAAAGCCGGTTGCAACATTTGAAGTATTTATAACCCAATTAAAACAAACAATACATAGACCTTACAAGGAAAAAGACCGATTTGATATAGTCTAGCATATATCATATAACAGTTCAAATGGATTATTCGAAATAATGAAAATGATATTACTTATTAACCAAACTAGCACCATAAATGGTTACTTTCAAAACCTTTTCCATTGATGCAAAGACCGTTTCTTGAAGGAAATTACACAAGTTTGTATTAGTAAGAACTATTTATAATTTGAAGGAATGAACAAAACCCTCAGCTAGGTTATCTGAACAACCAAATAACGACTTGTTCTAGTAGGGAACGATGGAAGACTTCTTTTCACACTAACATTTAAGATTATTATGACAATCTTTATAACTAGAGGAATCAATAAATTATAAGAAAAATAATTGTTAAAATCTTAACATTAAAACAAAGTTTGGGTCACCTATCCGAGCCCCAGGTGAGAAGGCCACCAAAATACTACAACCCGAGAAACCAGGGCAACGCTATAGCCAAACATCCTCATGCTAAGCAGTGAGGAAACCAAAGGGCTTGTTGAATGATAAAGTTCCTTGAGGGTTTAGTGTTAAACCAACCTGGAAGGAAACAAAGAGAAAAGATATATGAGAACATTGTTCTAGAGGTCGAATTGATAAGAAGGAACGTTAAGGGAGAATGTGTACTTGAAACCAGAATCGGAACCGGGTTAGGAGGAACTTAACCTAGCAATAAAATCAAATGGTAGAAGAGAACCAAAGCAAATAACTCACATGTGATATATTTTTGGAGCTATAATACTCACCTGCACCGTTAACCAAGAACTTGGGGTTAGATTCACATCCCTTTTCTCTCTGACGAAAGAGATATAACCCGAAACTCTACTAGCAAACACAATATTTACCTAGGTGAGGAAATTTGTTTTCCGAACCATCTCCATTCAAGGGTAAGGAGTCGTCTTTAGTAGGAACTATTGGCATTATGATACAGGTGTTATCCTTGATGGCAACTCACTCAGAGGTATGATACAGGTGTTGTCCTTGGTGTCAACTCAATCAGTTCACAGATCATAGTACAACAGGTCAAGAGAGAGGTATACGCAGGTTAACCTTGATTAAAGTGCGTATACACACGGTTGAGTAGAACAAAATGCATGTATACGTGCACATGCAGTTTCTCAGAAGGAAAGAAGCATACATGTTGGAAAACTAAGTTTTGCTCTGTGGTATTTTAGTATTGTTCCATGGTATTTGGTCCGAAGTGTTGACCCCAGGTATTGGGTCCAAGTTATTGGTTCTACATGGTTTTGGACCATGGTATTGAGAGAGGTCTAAACCTATATAAGGAGAAGATAATTAGGCCAAGAGGGAAAGTGAGGAAGTGAGGAATATCTGATATGCTGGTTATGGGTTTGTGATGCTTTGCTTGATCTGAACCAAGGATGCACTCATGTGGACGATGATGAACGATGGATTGAGATCTTAAGGCTTGGAATGATTATCATTATATGGTTTGATTATGGATAAACTAGATCTGAATTATTGACGCTTTTTTTATTGTATGAATGTTATGATCTGGGTATGGCTGGTGTTTGGAACAACTGCAAAGTTATGAGTAAATATTTGTAGATTTGTACCCGGGTTGGCTTTGGTGAAAGCAAATATGTATGCTAGTTTGGTTCTTCATAGTAGCGTATACATTATGAGATATGATATTTGAAGTTGTAGTTGGATCTGGTTATTGTTGCAAAGTTCTGTTGTATGTTCTGTGTTCTGGTGACTGTGTTGTTGACAGGGTTTCAATGTTTCAGTATTGGCTGATTCAGAGATTGATGATGCAGGTGTAGTTGATGGGTGTATTGCAGTGATGATTAATTTTGTGCTTCAATGTTGTTGATAGGTCTAGTATGAAAATATGATGAAATGTGGCCTTTAGTTTATGGTGTTGTGCTTCAGGAGTATCCAGTATGAAAATTTATGAAACGTGGTCCCTGGAGGAAGAAAGAAGATCGTACAAGTTCTGTAGGTCGGCGCCTACGTACTAGTAAATGGATCGGCTAGTACAAGAGCTAAAGGGGTTGTAGCTCCCTTCCAGGAGAAACTAGAGAACGAGAGAAGGTTGTAGCCTTCTGTAGGTAGAAGCCTATGTACTGGTATAAGACTGTACTAGTACATAAATATTGTACAAAGAAGTTTCTTATTAAAGAAAGATAGAGATGAATTGTAGTAGGTGGTTTTCACCCACATTAGGTTTCCACCTTATATAATGGTGTTCATGTGTGCTTCTTATGTGTGATGATCTGTTCTATTTTACTGCACCTGTTTACTGTCTACATGGTTAATACTGTTTTGATTAAAGATCAACTAACTGAATCATAAGTTTACTGGATATACGCTATTTTCATTAAACTCAGTTGCGTATACATGCGGGTTGCCTTAACTAAAGTAGCGTATATGAATCGAAGTATGAAAATGAAAAAGTATTTGATTTGCTAATACTGATTCACCCGCCCCCCTCTCAGTTGAAATGACCCAGCTAAAACAGTGAAATGACCCAGCTAAAACAGTATATATATCAAGCACATTTTTTATTTTTTTTTTTACACAGCAATTACAATTGGAAAACAAACACATTGAGATTTCAATTCAGTCAACACACACATCGCTGATGCTCATTCCAGGAACATAACGCCACATTTATATACTTTTAATCTAAGGTAAAGTAATAACAAAATACACATGTACCGTACACCGGAGAGGCGAGACTCCGCTTGCTCTGTTGTCGCTGGTATTTCCTCGTTGCCGGTCACTTCCGCAAGTGTATGATGACGCACTTGATCTGAATCAAGACCCACCGGTTTACCTCCCAGCCTACTCCTTGGGTACTCTTCTTCCTCGCGGACCCCCGAGCTGCAATGGGGTTGTACAATGGAGGAAGAATCTAGCTGGCAGAGGAGAGCAACCTTAGCTCAAG
>APFE030670372.1:0-37658 GCA_000404065.3 Pinus taeda | reverse complement strand
ATGTTGACACCTAATCTTCATGATTGGGGGAATTTGTGTAAATAAATAAATTAGGAATGTGAACAGTCATCAGGAGATGAACTGAACAATCACTCCTATTGTATATAACAATAGCCTACCTATGAATAATAGATGTATCAGTTTTCTGCCAAACTAGAGTTACTCCTGGCCTCACACAAGGGATAGCGAATGTAGTAGATTGCGAGTGAGAAGGGTTCTGGTAGGGGGAAACCCTCATCGCCATGAAGAAATGCATACCCTATTGCAGAGCAACCAAACTGGAACACAGAAAACCCAAGTGACCTCGATTGCGGGACTAAGGAGGGAAGTTGGTTACCACAACAAGCGCTTTTTACCGAGTACCATTGGATCCCCAATTCTTGATCATACATCATAGGAGATGCCAAGTGTCCCATGCCATCGGACCTTTCTAGGGTCACGTACCAAAAAATTTAATTTAATATTGATTAATGCGTACTTTGTATTGCAAGAAATGCGCATCTCGAGATTGGCTTATCACATGCCATCAAACTAATGTAAAACCAATTTACAAGATAATGTAATAATGTCATCTCAACCATAAATTCTGTAAATGGTATAGATTGCACAGTGGTAATAAAAATACAATGATATTTATTTCTTTTTATTTTTTTGATTGGGTAAATGATTTCTTTTATAATGTTTGTTACAAATGCCAATGTTGTTCTTTTTTTTTCGAAAATTAGAACCTTACTTGGGCAACAAATCTAAATATTCTCTTTTGATTCCGTAGACATATTTCAAGGGAAAGTTGGGGTTTATTTGTCACATAAGGTCAAAAATCTCGATATTTAGAACAAGAGTCTCTCCAAACAAAATGCTCAAGGAAAAAGGGATATAACCCATATACTCCATTACAGATACTACCAAGGTAAAGAAAGGAACAATCAAATCAGATCCTTCATCCTCTATATTTTGAAGATGTTCCTGATGAAAAATAGTTAGATACACAGGAGAAGCAAGGAAACTTATATTATGCTTTCTCTCAAGAAGAACATGGAAATATGGCTCACCAGGACGCCAATCATGATAGAGAAACAACAGAAAAGGAGGAAGATATAGATTATTATTATAAACAATTTGCAGATTTCATGCAAGCACAACTACACCAAAGGTATGGTCTAAGATCTTCAGGAAAGAGTTCAAGGGAGACAAAACAAGAATAAGAAGCTACCCCCAAACTATTCCATCAGTACTAGATAAAAGGAAAGGTAAGATGAATCCTGACCCTACTAGGGTAGAAGTCCCCTTGAATAAGGAAATAAATAGCTGAGAGGGGGACACAACAAAGGAGGCACATGTTCTACAGAAAAATACTGGTGCTAGTGAAGGAGAAGTAGAGACATGAGGTATAGAAAAGACCCAATCTAAATTCCATGGGATTCCAAACTACTCGTTCTTGACAATATAGTACACCCATTATTGCAAATTATTGCCAAGCAAATCAGCCATTTCATAGACTTGTAGGTTGATATTAAATTTGATATTAAGAGGCTGACAAAAATCTGCTAAGCTAACATTAAAATTTAATTCATCTTGTTGACAACTCAATCTTCTAGATCTAGCCTAGAGAGTATTGTAAGAACTATACTTTTGACAATTCAATCTCTATATGTAGAATTTTCAAATATAGTAATATTATTGGGGAGCATAAGGTTTTAAGAGAATACATAATATACAAAGAATATATATTTTTTTGTATATTTTCTTTGTTATATATAGTATTAAATATTTTTAATATTTTTATTCTATATAGTATTGAAGAGTTTTGAGGATGTGGTTTGATGGTTAGGTGGCGAGGTTTATTCTTCACAGGTCATATAGTTTAATGTTTGGCAGGACTATGTGTTTTTTTAGCTGAGAAAATAATTACAGTATTAAGGTGTAACACATATTACTATAACAATTATTAACTTAATTTTTTTACATATAAACAAATTTTAATTATGCAATAACAGTTATCAAACCTTCAAATATTTCTTTATGGTATGCATCGGAATTCCAAACAGACCGGATAGGTCTCAATACTATAGTTTAATGGAATTCTTAAGGGAATTAATTCGGGCAACTCAACACTTAGTACACATTGCTTATGCATTTAATATTCTGGTGTCCAACACGAGAAGGATTTGGTAGCTAGAGACACTTGGCGTAGTTTGCTCCCTTCGATCTGGGTTTGGAGATCCAATGGTCCTCGATGTCGAAGGTTTCAAGAGGTAACCATTCCCTTAGCCTCCTGTCGTGAATGGATTCATTTGGGTTATGTTGTTTCTCCATTTCTCTGCTCTGCAACTGAGCCAAGCCATCTTTGTGATGAGGAGGGTTTTAGTCTGTCCAAGCTTGGTTTGATGGAGAGCTGCAACAAACCTGATCCTTGAGCTACCCTGTGTCTTTTGCTTTTCTTCTAGATTTGGATACTAACTTCCAGCTTTCATCTATGTTTCGAAGGTGCACAGGCAAGATACTCTATTCATTCGGTCTACTCTATAGGGAATGTATGTTTCTATCGGCTTACCCCTCTAGATGGAGGTGAATTCAGAGACCATCGTGCTCTAAGAGGTATTAACAGTTATAACACGGTTTTTGGGTTTCCATTTTTCATAATTCGAGTAGTTGCTAACTCGACGTGTGGGTTTATGGCACAGGTGGTCTTCAACATCCCAACGCCGCTTTTTCTTAGGTACCTTTCAACTCATCTAAGTAATAATTTGAGTTCAACATTAAATATTTATGTTTTAACGATGTTTACCATGAAATTGCAGGTATCAAGCTCTGTAAAAACCCTCTTGCAGATATGATGGGATCAAAGGCATCATTCTTATTCATTGTTACCATCTTTTGGTTTTGAGGTTGGTTTTACTGCTGAACCCCATGGCAATTTATCTTTCTTAGATATTTTTGTTTGTATCGTGGCCATGCTTGCAAATGCTCCACTGGATACTACCCTAGATTTTCTGGGTTAAAGCATGAAGTTAGGAAGAAGTCAGAAGCCGACCATAATTTGCAATTGAATAATTTGTGTTTAAAATAGGCTTTGGGTACTCAACGAGTCGAGTTGTTCCAAGTTCCTCATGGAATAGTTATATGTATATTCAGTCCTATAGAGGGTTGGCATTGGTCTATATCTTGAAGGTCTGTAATTTTGGTTTGTAAATCGTTTGAGGGTTTTATATAGTGTCAATGACTACATATAATGTTTTCATAGTTTATCATCACTTTCGCTTTTTCTCGGCTTCCTATGTGGAACTTTGACTATCTTGATTACATTTGACTCTATGGAGCCTGTACATGGGTTATTGTTTTCTTTTGGTTAAGTTATGAATACATGGACTATGATAACTCATTTACTGGAATTGATTGAATATTACTCGACCTTTGAATTTGATAATGAGTGTTTTCTTTCTAGTTATTAAATTTAAAAAAATCTAGCTTTTCTCTTAGCATTCTCACTGTTTACATGTATGCAAATTTAATTCTCCATTGTTGTGACTGTTGAGAAAGAATTACGCTAGGTTGTTACTTATGATTGTCACACATTTCATATATGTGTACTGCATACAGCTAGGCCAATCCATATGCATAGTATTAACAATGCCCGTTCTCAGCATTTAGAGATGTTCTCCGGTTTAAAATAATGTTAACAATTTCTATGTTTAAGTATATATATATATATATATGTTCTATGTTCTATGTGTAATAGGAACAATGCTTTATTTAAATATATCATAATTCTATGCTTAAATACATAAGTTGTTCCGCATTCACACTAATAATAATTCCCTTGTTAAATATGTAAGCTATTTCATACTAGCTTAAAATACAGAAAAAAAAAACAATTTCAGATTACCTAGCATAAGCACAATCCTTTTATTATCCATGAATCACTATAGAATCATTATTTCAATAAGCACTAAGTTAAAGAGTTTGATATATTATATGTTCATTGCCTTGTAGTCTTGTAATTCCTCTTCAGGAAGGTCTCACCACCTAGTCGTGAATCTGGTAATTACGTCCAAACTCTCCCCTGAGATCCTCCTCCTCCAAGCAATAAAATGAGTGTCTTGCAGTTAGGTATCTTGGGCATCAATACTCACTGTCTAGCCTCAAGTCACATACCTCTTTGACTGTACTCAATCTTTTCGCATTGGTTTATTCCTCCCAACTCAAGGAATTTTGGGTAGCAATGCTCTTCTCCCTTGACCCATCTAGTATTCTATATCTTTCTATCTTTTCCAACCCCCTAGGCCTTCCTTGAATTCCTATTTTGAGGAGACAGATGAGTAACCACTTTAACTATCTCAGGAGATTAACAACTATTCTTTCAGTTCTTGTCATAATATTAGAAAATCATTTTGGAAACATAATAATCAAACCAATGACTCACCACCACGGAGATAATATGAGTTGAATAAAATATCCAACTTGTTCACACACCTTCTACTACATACACAGAGGTTTTCAAATATCTTCACAAAATTTAGGCCACCCCTGGTTAATTGAACAGATCAAATTGTCCACAATTGTATGCCACAAATCACATATATGCACACAACAACCTTGTTCTTTTAGAATTTCTGCAAATCATTGATCCATGACATTTAATATAACTAGCAGCAATGAACCACCGCCAATAAGATCTCACACCTCTCAAAGATCTAGGCCCTCTTGCTCTCATATCTAAGGCCTCACTGTATCTCCCTCTTTAGCTCTGATACCATATTAGAAAATCAGAGAGAGATGCACAAGAATGAAATCAAATCTCATTGATCAAACTGTTTGGACAACCGGTACATTATATAGGCACACATAGACAGCTTCTAGTACAATCTAGATCCAAATAATTTAGATCACCAACTCACAACACAAACTACAAAGACACAACTCATGACAGATAGACTCCAACACTAACTACGAGAATACAACTCGTCAACTCTATCTGGACATATCATTTCTACAATATTCCAACACAAAATACTTTAACTCTTAATATTCATTAATTAAATAATAAATATGTTCTGGCCTTGCACCTATAGTTCTTTAATATTGCGTGTCAAGTATTTGATGACAAATTAAAAAGATAAAGTAATAAGTAAAACATGTCAACGTGGGGTGTTACATCTTCCTCCCCTTATGGGGAGCACCATCCCTGGTGTTCTTTCTGGTTTATGAAAATAACATCGGATAAGATTTCCGCATAAAATCCTCTTCATCCTAGGTGGCATCTTCTGGGCCAAAGTGATTCCATTGAACTTTAACCTGGGTGATGACTTGTTTCTGCAAGGTGATTTCTCTCTGATCGAGAAAACGAAGAGGTTCTGCCAGAAACTCTCCTTCCAGTTTGACCTAGACATTTTACAACCTGTTGTAAGAAACTTTTCAAAACAACAAATTATACATTATTTGTTCTACTAACTTATTACGTGTACATTTTCGCAGTTACTTATATGTTGAGGGTTGTACACATATTTTTTTAACAAGGAGACATGGAAGACATTGTGGACCCATATATGGATTGGTAATGTGAGTTTGTATGCTACAGGTCCAATCCATTCAAAAACTTGAAAAGGACCACAGTACCGGGGTGCTAACTCAGCACAACCCCTCCATTGCAAAGTGTTCTTTCGTGGCTTTACTCTCAAGTACACATGATCCCCTACCTAGAATTCTCTATATGTTCTTCTTTTATCCGCATAAACCTTTTGTCTATCCTGGGAAGCTTTTAAATTCTGATGAATTTTCTTAATTGTCTCCTCCATCTCGGCTAACATATGAGGACACAATGTTAGTCTATTGACAGGACTATTCCGATCTATGGACACCCTGCACTTTCTTCCATACAACATCTCAAATGGGCTCATGCCCAATGATTCATGGTATCTGTTATTATAAGCAAACTCCACTAAATGGAGGTAATCTTCCCACTTATGTGGTTGTTGAATCATAAACATTCTTAACATATCCTCTAGAATTTCATTCACTTGCTCCATCTAACCATTTGTTTGTGGGTGGTATGCGGTACTAAATTGAATCTGTGTACCCAATCTAGAAAAGTGAATTTTCCAAAAAGTGGATGTAAATTTTACATTCCTATCAGAAATTACCACCTTGGGTATTCTGTGCAATCGAAAAATTTCTCTCATTAATATGTTTGCAATTTCAACAATTTTGTAAGTGGATTTTACCAGTACGAAATGGGCGATCTTGTTGAGATTATCAACCACCACCATAATTGAGTTGTGATGCTTCTTGGTGCAAGGTAAACCAGTGATGAAATCCAGGGTAATTGTCTCCCATTTCCACTTAGGGATGGGCAATGGTTGTAGTAGTCCAGCGGGATGCTGACACTCCGCCTTCACTAACTAACACTCTAAACATTTAGTTAGGTATACAATGACATATCTTCTTAAACCTGGCTAGAAAATACCTTTCCTAATTGTGGAAAGTAATTTCTGGTACCCTGGGTGGGTAGCATAAGGTTTCTTAAGAAATTCATCCAATATCAATCGTTTGACAAAATTTTGATTAGAAACATAAATTCGATTTCTGAAAGTTAGCATTTTATCTAGATTTGTACCATATTCATACTTCCCCCCTTCATTTTGGCATCAATTACATGTTTTCAAAGAAAGCCATACCTTGGATGCTTAAGGGATGCTTCCTTAATTATATCAGGGAGGTTTGATCGTACCTGGCTAAATTGCACCTCATAAATACAATGCATTTTCTACTTAACGTGTTGGCTGCCTAATTTTCCTTTCCCTTAAGGTGCTTCATTTAAAATTCAAATTCACTCAAAATGTTGTCCATTTATCCTATCGGGTGTTTAGGCTTGATTGGTTAAAGAAATTTGTAGGACTACTATGATCTGTTAATAGCGGAAATTTCTTTCCCAATAGGTAGTGTCACCACATTTTAAGTGCATGCATTACTGCCGTTAATTCAAGATCATAGGCGGAATATCACTGCTCATACTCTTTCAACTTTTGGGATTCATAAGCTACAAATTTCCCTTCTTGCATTAATACTCTGCCAATGCCTTCCTTACTTGCATTTGTGCAACCCACGCGATATTTCTCTGGGTCTACTATTTTTAGCATAGGTGCAGTAGTAAATAATTGTTTCAATCATTCAAAGCTTTGCTGGTATTCATCTGTCCATCAGAAATTTCACCCTTCTTTTGTAATGAGGTCATGGGAAACACAATTTTCGAGAGTCCTTCAATGAACTGACATTAATAACCAGCTAAGCCCAAGAATGATTTAATATTAGCAACATTCTTCAGGGCGGCCCATTCCATAACGGTTTTAATCTTTTCCAGATCCACTGCTATACCCTCAGCTAATATGACATGACCCAGATACTGTATCTACCTTTTGTAGAAGTCACACTTGCTATACTTAGTGTATAAATGATTGTCCTGCAGAGTTTGCAGCACCATTCTCAAATGCTTTTCATGTTCCACCTAGTTTGTAGAGTAAATCAATATATTGTTAATAAAAAGCAACAAAAACTTATCTAAGTATGGCTGGAAAATACCGTCCATCAAACTAATAAATGTAGTTGGGCCATTTGTAAGGCCAAAGGGTAATACTACGAACTCGTAATGACCATAACAAGTTGGAAATGCAATTTTACAAATATCTTCTTCCTTTATCCTTATTTGATGGTAGCCAGACCTTAGATCAATTTTCGAGAACACACTAGCTCCATGAACTTGATCAAATAAATCATCAATGTGTGGCAAAGGGTATTTACTTTTAATAGCCAGTTTATTCAACTGGCGATAATCAATGCACAGTCTCAAAGTTACATCCTTTCTCCTTATGAATAGTAGGGGGCTCCCCAAGGGGAAATACTGGGGCGAATGAAACCTTTATCAAGCAGTTCATGTAGTTGCATTTTTAGTTCTATTAACTCAAGAATGGTCATGCGATAAGGAGTTTTGGAAATAGGAATTGCACCAGGGACTAATTCAATTGTAAAATCAATGTCATGTTTAGGTGGTAATCCAGGAATGGATTCAAGAAACACATCAAAAAAGTCTTGAATGACAGGAATTTGTGTATCCTACTTGGACAACATATATCTAACAACCTTTCCTAATGTATTTCCCTAGCGAGTAAGTAGTAATAGGACACAACTTAATGTTTTATTCCTCGTATTTCCTTTCTCTGTACTGATTGAGTAAGGTAGCTAACAAATTTTTCTTTTCAATCAACTAAGGACCAACGTCCTTCCAACCAATCCATCCCTATCAGTACATCTTACAAACACAAAGGGAGTATATTTAGATTAACATAAATATGTTGTCCTGAAATAGTTACGGGACAACGCTCTATTTTTGGAGTTACCCATATCGTTTCCCCTGTGGCTAGCTGAACTAACCAAGGTTTTTGAAATTTACTGCTTTGCAGTTGGCATCTCTCTACAACCTTAGGACTAACATAGCCTAAACTAGCACTCGGATCAAAAAAAAAAAGAGACAGTTTGATTAGTGATCATACCTTCACACTCAATCATTGTGCGTTGATACTTTTCTTGATGGTTGTCAAGTGAAAAATTAATTCTGGGCATACTACTTGCCACCTCCTCAACCGTGGAAGCTTCTTTCATATTTGAAAGTTGTTCTGTTCTTTCCCTGCACGTGCAAGTTTTGTAATAATGGGGTTCTCCACATCCCTAACATTGCAAGGGTTGCTTCTGTTGTTGATCATTGACATCCTTATTAATTCCCTCTAACTGTCTATTTTCAGTGGATGTTGGGACCTTTGATTGATTCCTTGTTGGAAATTTACTGAAGGGTCTTCGCTATACATTCCTTCCATTGGTAGCTTTTATTTGTCTATCTGGGGGCAAATTTCTCCCCCTCTAGCCCAATCCTCCTTTTGATCCTTCACCCTTCTATTTCATTTGTTAATAACAGAAACATGCTTTTCACATTGCATCATCCATTGTTCTTGGGTAATCAAATTCCAGCTTTTCCTTCATAAAGTTAGGTAGGCTACTAATAAAATGTTGAATCTTGGCCTTTTAATATTGCATATAAGATACAAACTGTAATAGGGAGGTAAATCGTTTCACATATCATCCGTGGTCAACGATCCCAACCTTAAATCATGGAAATCCTTTGCTTTTTCATCATAATAACGCTCGGTTAAGTATTTATCCTTGAAATTCTTTCCATGTAACTTGCTCTTCGTTAATTTTTCTCACAATTTTTATTTCCTCCCAACAAAGGATGGCCTTACCTCTTAATTAATAAACTATCAATTGTGCCTTAAGTTTATCATTGTAATCATAGAACTTAAATTATTTACTCATGTCAATTAACCATGCTTCTGCTACTTCCTCAGACTCTCCTTCAAAGAGTGATGGTTTTATCTTTTTGAATTCCCCTTGTAACTTTGATTTCAATCTTTTTGTTTTCTACTAGTTAGAAACATTATCATAATGCCCTTCTTCATCCTCCTCATGTCTTTCTCCTAACTCAACATTATCTTGCCCTTGATGGACTATCATGGTTTTCTCCCCATTACCAGCACTGGGGTCCAGTCCCTGTTGATTTTGTTGGTCGAGCAAACTTTTAAGGATTGTCTCTTGCTCTTCCCACAACCATTCATTATCTGTCCTCAAAGTTATCATCTCATAATGTAAATGTTTAATAGTTTCAAGTAGGGCATCATTGGCTTTCTGAGATTCTTCTCCCAGTTGTATCCACATGTGAGGGTTAGCTCCTACATAAGTTGCTTTTGGCTGGTTCAGTGGTCTAGGAGCCCTCTGCATTCTTCTCCTTGGGGTTGATCTTTGTGTTCACATTCACATTCAATTAGTTTGTTTGTTTTTTTGTTTGTTACATATCCCAGAAACCCCAGTGTGCAAACTTGGCTCTGATATCACTTGTAACACATATTACTATAAAAATTATTAACTTTTTTTTTACATATAACCAGACTTTACTTATGCGATAAAAATGATCAAACCTTCAGATATTTCTTTATAGTATGCATTAGAATTCAAAACGGACCTGACAGGTCTCAATATTATAGTTTAAAAACATTCTTAAGGGAATTAATTCAGGTAGCTCAGCATTTATTACACACTTCTTATGCATTTAATATTCTGGTGTCTAACACCAAAAGGATCTAGTAGCTCGAGACACTTGGCATAGTTTTCTACCTTAAATCTGGGTTTGGAGATTTGATGGTCCTTGTTTTCCAAGGTTTAATGAGGTAACCATTCCCTCAACCTCCTGCTGGGAATGGATTCATTTGGGTTATGTTGTTTCTCCATTTCTCTACTCTGCAACTGAGCCAATCCATCTCTGCGAAGAGGAGGGTTGTATTTTGGCCAAGCTTGGTTTGATGGAGAGCTGTGACAAACCCCATCCTTCAGGTACTCTGCGTCTTTTTCTTTTCTCCTTGATTTGGATACTTACTTCTAGCTTTCATCTTTGTTTCAAAGGCGCACAAGCAAGATACTCTAATTTCATTCAGTCTATTGTCTAGTGAGTGTATGTTTCTACTGGCTCACCCCTCTAAATGGAGGTCAATTCAGAGATTGTCATGCTCGAAGAGGTAGTAACACTTATAACAGGGTTTTTGGGTTTCCATTTTTCCTAATTTGAGCAGTTGTTAACTCAATGTGTTTTTTTATGGCACAGGCGGTCTTTAACATCCCAACAACAATTTTTCTTAGGTACCTTTCATCTCATCTAAGTAATAATTGAGTTTAATATTAACGGTTTCTCTTTTAACGATGTTTACCATGAAATTGCAGGTATCAAGCTCTGTCGAAAGCCTCCTCTTATGGATGTGCTTGGCTTGAAGGTATCATTCTTTTTCATGGTTACGATCTTCTGGTTTTCAGGTTGGTTTCACTGAAGAACCCCATGGAAGTTTATCTTTCTCATATATTTTTGTTTATATAGTGGCCACGCTTGCAAACACTCCACTCGATGCTACCCTGGCTTTTCTTGGTAAAAGTGTGATGTTGGACAGAGGCTACAAGCTGACCATAATTTGCAATTGAATACTTTGTGTTTAAAATAGGCTTTGGGTACTCGGCTAGCCGAGTTGTTCCAAGTTCCTTAGGGCATAGTTATATGTATACTTAGCCCTACAGAGGGTTTACATTGGTCTATATATTGAAGGTCTGTAATTTTGATTTGTAAATCATTTGAGGGTTTGATATAGTGTCGATGATCACATTTAACGTTTTCATAGTTTATCACCCCTTTCAATTTTGCTCAGATTCCTATGTCGAAGCTTGACTATCTTGATTACATTTGACTCTACGAAGCTCGTAAATGGGTCATTGTTTTATTTTGGTTAGGTTATGAATACATGGCCTGTAATAAGTCGTTTTACTGGAATTGATCGAGTATTACTTGACCTCTAAATTTGATAATGAGTGTTTTCTTTCCAATTATTAAATTTAGAAAAAGCTAGCTTTTCTCTTAGCATTCTAACAGTTTCCATGTATGCAAATTTAATTCTCCATTATTATGACTATTGAGAAAGAATATTCTAGGTTGTTACTTATGATTGTCACATGTTTCATATATGTGTACTGCATATAGCTAGGCCAATGCATATGCATTAGATTAACAATGCTCTGTCTCACCAATTAGGTTGTTCTCAGCTTAAACATAAAATTAACAATTGCCTATTTAAGTATATATATGTTATATGTTCTTTATATCATAGGAACAATTCTCTATTTAAATATATCATAATTCTCTTCTTAAATACATAACTTGTTCCACATTTAGACTAATAATAATTCTCTCGTTAAATATGTGAGTTATTTCATACTAGCTTAATATACATAACAAACAATTTCGGGTTTCCTAGCATAATCACAATCCTATTATTATCCATCAATCATAGTAGAATCAGTATTTCAATAATCACTAAGTTAAAGAGTTTGATTGCCTATTTGTTCACCATCTTGTAGCTCTATAATTCCTCTTTAGGAGGGTCTCACAACCTAGCCGCGAGTCTGGCAATTACGTCCAAACTCTCCTCCGAGCTCTTTCTCCTCCAAATAGTAAAGTAAGTCTATTGCAGTCAGGTGTATTGGGCATCAAGACTCATTGTCCAACCTAAAGTCACATACCTCTCTCACTGTACTCAAGGTTTTTCCACTCGTTTATTCTACCCAGCTCAAGGAATTCTAGGTAGCAATGCTCTCCTCCATTGACCCATCTGGTATTCTATATGTTTTTGTCTTCTCTAGCCCACTAGGTCTAACTTGAATTCCTCTTTTGAGGAGACAGATGACTAACCAGTTTAACTATCTTAGGAGCTTAACAATTGTTTCTGTGATGTCCCCCATATATGTAAATATTTATTTTCTTCACTTACAAAGAAGCTGAATACTGATTAAGTTTATATAATTAGTTAATTTTGATGTAAATTCATGAAAAGTGGAATGTTGGAATGATAGCAATAATTATTTGATTAAACCTAAATAAGAATGAATTGTCAATGGGTGACAGTTTTATTTCTCAAACAATTAGGCTGGGTAGTTACCCAACCCTAACTACTTCCAAGAGAAGATTTATTCCAAGGGATCAAGAGGATGGGGGGCATCTGATATCTTGGAGGAAAAATATTAAACATATTAAAAGAAAAATGTTAACTCTGTTGGAAAGACAGACAATGATAAGTAGTTAGGTCTGGTTAAGACTAGATAGCTCTTACTATTCAAGGTAGAAGTTCTTGAGGAGAAAACCCTGTGAAGGGTATCTCGAGAAGGAGACATAAAGAGAAGCAACTTTTGTTTCAAGGTTGGGAATCAAGACAATCATAGGATTAAAATCCAGTTCAACTCAGAAATCAGTGAGACAAATAAGTACAATCTAATAACTCTAGCTATCTAGTCACAAGTATTATCTTCTAATTAGCGTGATGGACATGCTTTCTTTCTTAAGTAAATAAATTACTATGAGAATAATGGGTCCAAAAATTAAGAAGGGTTTGTGTGAAAACCTGTAGAATTAATGAAGGTATTTACTATCGATACCAAAGACAGTAAACCTGTAGAATACTTCTATACACAAAGATGGTAAAACTGTAGATTAATGAAGTTATTTATTATCGATACATAAAGAAAGTAGATCGCAAGAATAACTTCTATACATAAAGACAATAATCTGTAGAATAACGAAGTTATCCTATATCAATTCATAAAGATAGTAATCTGTAGAATAACGAAGATATTCACTGTAGCTCAAAAACTCATAAAATAGTGGAATCATTTTACTGAAAAATTGATAGAGACCGAAATTAAAAGGAACGATGAAGAACCTATAAATAAGAGGAACTATCTACTGATAAATTCAGAAAAGAAACTAATGTGGTAAGGGAAGGTGCGTAGATTCCTAGTTAGGGAGGAACAAGGGTTCTTCCCCGTTACCAGAGTAAGAAAAACCATTAATCCTCATATAAGGAAATATAGAGGGTTTGCGAGTAGCAACTCGGTTCTTAGAAGGCAGAGCCAAAACAAAATCTAAAACTGAGTCTAGTTAAATAATATAACCAAAATAAATCGTTACAATTCTAGAAAGCAAAAGCACGATATGCTGCGGAGCAATAACCATAGTAAATACCATAAATTATGTGCTGCATGTTAAATAGGAAGTTACAGTGCCTCAATATGAAACTGAAAGAATACACGCATTAAGAATAGAGATCAAATCTGTAAAGAATACTATTCAACAAAACCGAAAACATCTTCAGTTTAGAGCTAAGGAAAGAGACGAATATAGAGAAGAACCCCAAGTGAGGGTTTCATCTTTTACATTTACACAAAAAAAAAAACTCTCAAAGTATAAGCTTGAATCAATGGCTATGAGCCTTAGAAACCAAAGCGCATACAGTGTATTAGAATGCTTAATCCAATTCAGAATTAGTGTATTAAGATAACATGGGAAAGGAAGTCCATAAAATCTCCAAACTGTATTTAAAAAAAACCACAACTGGCATACCCGATGAAGGATTCTTGAGGAATAGGAACTATGGCAGGAGGAACATAGATCTCCAATGGTTCAACACTTGGTGCATGAGAAACCTAGCGAATATGAACCAAGACAATGGAATAAATGTCAACAAAGAAATTAAGAGAAAGATATAACAAAAACAACAATAAAGTAATGGGAATATGAATTTATATACCTATTCATGCAAAAATAGACATAACACAACCCCACCCAGATGCGAGGATACTCCTAGAGGTAAACTTTGGCAAAATGTAAGGACTTCAGTTCCTACGTTAAGCATATCGATCCAATAGTGAAAACACTCTGGAAGGGAGAAAATTACAAGCAAAAAACCATCACCGGAGAAAGAGTTCACCAGCTAAACCAGAGACCAAACAAGTGGATGGAAACTGCACCAAAGGATTGACTTCCACCCAACAAAGCTTAGATTGGCGGGCAAATGACTCCATCATCTGATTTGGAAATTGTCAGAGCAACAATAACATTGCACTCTTACCCACACATGAAGTTCCAACTACAGACACTATGATGAAAGCTCTAGAGACTGTGGTTTGCAACCTTAAGGGTTGTTAGCTGCCCAAAATTTAAAGAATGTCATTAATTATGGAATAGCTATCGAATAATGTGATTAAATAATTGAACTGAGTCATGTTGGGACTGAAAAATGTCATATTTTCATCCACCTTTTTCTTCACTAGTCCTTACATTTCATCATCCCATTAACCTTTTATCATATCATTTTCATACATACATTTGGGTTTCACCTTCTTATTTTCCATTTTATTCATTTTTGTATTACAAGTGAATCTATGATTAATTATTAGAAAATATACATATTTTTATATATATCTCAAGAATATGTGATTTTTGTGATGTGTGGAAAATATGTGAAGAATTAATATCTCCTCCACCATATTAAGGAGATAATTATGAGAAAATCATGGAGGATTTGGTTGGCATATCTTATCCAAGATATAGATTTGTGGAGGATTCAAAGGGATCATATTTTGTAATAATGCGAAAGTAGTTAAAAATGCTTAAGAGATTTGTGGGATCATATCTTGTAATAATGTGAAATTAGTTGAGAGTGCTTGAGAGAATATTGGATATGTAATTATGAGAAGGTTATCTTCCTCATGTATATAAGAGAGTGCTCTCTCTTCATTTTAATAAGGAATAATAAATAATGAATAATGGAAAGAATGGAGATTAGCTTTAAGAGATAGTTTTGTAATCATGATTTGTAATTTGACTCTTGTAATATAATTTGAGATAGTTTTATTGTTGTAAGCTCACATATGTTGTTTTTCATTCAATTCTTCACATGTTGCATTGCTTTTCCTTTATGTAATTTCCTACTTTCGTAGTTAATGTTTCAATGCCTTCTTAGATTGATTTAATTCCAGTAATTTAGATTAAATTAGTTCCACTTCAGTCCTACATATATAGTGCATGTGTCTCGTAAGTCTACGGACCTCAGATTGACAAATTAAATAGTTGGGCAAGTACTACAACAAAATTAAACAAACATATTTTCGCCCAACATTTTGGCGCCGTTTCCGGGGAGGCACGCTGGATTGAAGTTTAGTTTGGTTTTTCATGCAAGTGTGTTTAGACATGTTCCTAACTCCGAGGTGTTAAGGAGGTAAGACGTGGGAAACAGCCTACGCATCGCATTCGAGATACCGTAACGGGCTCGACCTCTTATGGATTAGGGCATGTAGGGTGTGTTTACATTTATGCAAGTGTGAATTTCAATTTCTGCAAGTGTGTTTGATTTTCGCAACTGTGAAGAATGTTTGATGAATTCATGGTTCATGGTTATAATTGAAGCATTCGATTACTCAATTAATGAGCAGTCCTTGTAAGAGGTTTTAGTTGAGTATTGAATTCAAGATTATTTCTATGGTCCTTTTGTTTTCAATTCAAGTTTTAGTGTGCTGATTTTTTTTGTTTTTTTCAAAATGATTTAACAATGAGTTTCAGCTTGGAACTACTCACTTATATCCTAGCAGAGGTCGGGATCTCTTCTTCCTTGGAAGAGGAGATCTTGACAAGAATTAAAGGTTCAACTACTCTCCAAGAAATAAATGAAGATTCAACATCTGAAGAATCCTGCGTATCTGATGGCGAACAATCATTCGAACAGGAGATCGAGGAAGAAGAGTAGCAGATCAGAGAAGAAGAACAGGATTTACAACATGATCTGAGTGAGAGAAATTGTGCCTATCAAAGCTTTATCGAACAATGGTTCCAGTTAAGTATTAGATTAGATTCGTCTTTTTATTTTTATTTAGTTGATTTATAGATAAAACCACTAGACTCATTCACTTTCGAATATTTTCATTTTTCATTTGAAAAATTGCTACTGAATATATTGTTGTTACTGCTACGTTAATGGCTTCATTGGAAGTTTAATTACATGTAACTAATTTTTTTCCTAATTAGTATAGAGTAGGTAGGCTTTCATTTTTAGTTTTTGCTTTCATTTTCAGTTTTGCTTAGAATAAGTATGCTCTCATGCGCGCTTCGTGCAATCGCGAGGATCAGAAAATAGGGATGATTTAGACTAATTTCAAGAATAAATAAATGTTTTGCAATATGCTTGATCAAAAACATCTTTCAATATGCAAATCATTGTGTCCATTTAAAAAATAAATAAAAAAATAAAAAAATAAACTAAATCTAGAGAAAGTTTAGTTTCTTTCTAAATTTTAGTTTTTCATTAAAAAAAAAACAAAAAAAAAATAAATTTAAAAGCTAACCATTTTTGTTTTTGTAACGATAGGGTTAATTTCATTTTTTTAGACTTTAAAAAAAAATGTATATAAATAAATAAATAAATTTCACTACCAACAATGAAACCAATCATAAAATTTTTCTTAACAATAAACCAATCGAATAATTAAAAAAAAATAAAAATAAAAATAAAAACACACGCAAAGACAAATGCATACGGTCGAGTGTTCAACCTACTACCAACGAAAGCTCTTAAGGAACGAAGCCTTCACTCTGCCCTCCACCACATACACCTTGTAGCTTGCAACCCTCTTCCTTCGCTTCACTTCACGGTCACTTAAACTCCAAGATTTCGCAGATTTGCTTTTTGAATTCTTCATCCCATTGAAATTTCCTGCACTGTTGGCACTCTGATTTGGATTTGGCATGTGATTTGGCCCGGGCTTAGAGTACGAGTGGCTGTGAGAAAAATCACTGTAATTTGCATCTCCATATCCATGTTAGGAATCCATATGGATCATGTGGCCAGATCAACAACGGACGTCCAATGCCTTGCAAGATTTTATCAGGAGGTTTTCGGGTTTCAGAGAACTGATATTACCAATTTCGGGTTCGAGGTTGCATGGCTTAGTATTGTTCCACCCTCGTTTTCATTGCACATTATCCAGAAGAATCCCAACTCAAATCTACCTGAAATCCCACACAGCGCAGGCCCTGATGTTAAAAAGGATCCCGCACTTCCGACACACAGCCACCATTTTTCTTTAGGCGTGCCTGACTATGATGGTTTCGTCAAATCCCTGAAAGAAAAGGGAATCCCATTTCATGAGGTAACACAACAGGAAGGAAAAATCAAGCAAGTCTTCTTCTATGATCCTAATGGGAATGGAGTGGAAGTTGGCAACTGGCCCAAACGCCAATAAGGTGCATATTTCTGCTCCACTCAGAGGATTTGTGATTTAATTGGTGGATTGATGTTATAACTAGTTTGTACCTATAGTTAGCAAGATTATCCAACCCTGAGGCTTGAAACTGTCAGGTGCTAGTTTCAGATATACGAGGTATAGTGTAAGACATAAGAGGTTTCAATTTGGTGATCATCCAACTATAAATACTATTATGAAGACAGAGGATTTTGAAGTGTGTTGAATACTTGCAAATCTTGTTAAATTTACTACTGTGAATTTTTTTCCTAAAATCTCATGATTCCTTGAATATTTTCATCATAATAATCCTAGCAAGCTATTTTATTAGTTTCTAAAAATATATATATATAAAATAAATAAATAACAGTAAAAAAATGAAAAAAAAATGCCCAAACTAACTACTTGTTCCCTCACAAATACAAAACCTTTTCAACTGTTTTAAATCACTTTTCCTGCAACCCAATAAAAACATTTTGAACAAGTATTGCACAATCAATGAGTACATTGCATGGGGACATGCAATATTTCTAGTTGGGGGGAAATAGAAGTATGTTGGATTTTTTTTGTGAATTTGTGGGCAAGAGTTAGGATGCATATACTAACAAGTGAAATGAGATTGGTGTTATGTGTAGGTCAACGAAAAGCTTATGCAGAAAGCTCAACATTATGATATGACACCCTTTTCATCCACAATTAGAGTAACTTCGAAAAATAATTAAAAAAAAAATGGACATTTCATAAATTCTTGAGAATGAGCTAATTTGTTTTTGAGTCACTTCATACAGGAATGATCGATGGAGATGGCACACAAAGGTGACAATTTTTATGTAGGAATGGTGCTAAGGGTTGAAGACAATCTAATGCAAAAGTGATTTTTCGAAATCACAATGAAACATGCATCATTGGACGCTTGAAGGAACTAATTCTTCACTGCGCATATCATGACATTTTCCACTACACACCTTTTGCGTCATGATTACTCCCCTTTTTCCTTCCGAACGCCTAGACCATCCTTGTGTTGCAGCCCATCTTCCATTTCCTTATCTTTCACAACTTCATGCACGCCTATTTTTCTGAATGGCATACATCCCTTTATCCTTTCCATTTTTTTGCCTTCTAGTTTGCCTTCTGAGTAAAACTCATTCCCTTTCCATGATTACATTGCCTTGATTTCCTAGCCATGTTGATCCACACTACTTGTCCGTGGGTTCTTTCCATTTATAGTCCTACCAAATCTTTTTGTACAAACTTGCATTGACTAATGTGGGATTCCTTAAGGCCCACCTTTCAACAAGTCTTGCCCCATCGACATCAGCACCTTATCTGGGAAATAGACTAGAGTTCCTTTTGAGTACCTAGAGGCTTGCATGCCTTAATGGAAAGTTCTCTCGCTGACGATCATGGGAATACATCAATGTCCCTTGATCTTCAGATCTTGCAAGTGGCTCAACCTCGACACATCCATTTGCACTTCGCAAGATGTACTCCGGTACCTTGGCACTCATTGACATCAATGGTGAGTTGCCTCACATTGGTTAACGACAAACATCAATGGCCGGTAATCCAATGATTTCTCTTCATGCTCGACATCGACACATTCATTCGCATGTTTAGAATTGTACCATCGGGTTTGTAGCGGGTGAAGACTATACACTTTTTCATGACTCCCTCAGCAATTACAACAGCATGCATTCTGATCTATGAGAGTACCACAGTTCCACTTTCAGCATTTATCTTTTCCATGATTCAGCATCAGCAGTTCAGATTCCTTCATTTCCCATGATCCAGTTCCAACAACATCACTCACATTTTCCTGATCCAGTAGCAGCAGTAACTACTTTCCTATTGCATAATTCATCATTCTTGGGTAAGTAGAAGTATGTTGTTTTCTAATCTTTAATCATGCAATTCCTTATATGCTAACTTGAATATTTTGGAAAATTCCCTCACCATGCTACATTTCCTTTCATGAGCCATGTCAAGTTGCATGAGGACATGCAACCAATTCAGTTGAGGGGGGGAGAACTATATTCACTACATATTCACTTCCATGATTCCATTTCTTCACCAATATCACTCCATTTTTTCTCATTTACCATTCACCAACATTTGTTTTTCCAATGATACTTTGTTGCACTTTGCTTCATACACAATATTGGCATGCTTCATTAATATTACAAAAGGGCTTTCTTATGCACATTATGATTTCCAGTGAGTGCTTACATTATTTTGAAGAAAAGAGAACAAAAAACGAAATGAATGTTGTTAACACAAGAACCAACATTCTTTGTATTCATGGTTGTCACACAAGAACCAACCATAAGAAAATGTAAGTTGTCACTCATGTCTTTCACATATCCTGGAAACATTCATTATTAAAAGATATCATCATGTAAAGCCAAAGTTCAAGATGCCAAATGTTCACCCATGCATGGTTGCATGAGTACATGCAACAAGTTCAGTTGGGGAGGATGTTGGGACTCAAAAATGTCATCTTTTCATCCACCTTTTTCTTCACTATTCCTTACATTTCATCATCCCATTAACCTTTTATCATATCATTTTCATACATACATTTGGCTTCACCTTCTTATTCCATTATCCATTTTATATTACAAGTATTTTATGATTAAATTATAAGAAAATATACATATTTTATAATATCTCAAGAATATGGAGTTTGTATGTGTAGGAAATATGTAAAGAATTAATATCTCCTCCACCATATTAAGGAGATAATTATGAGAAAATCATGGAAAATTTGTTGGCATATCTTATCCAAGATATTAGATTTTGTGGAGGATTCAAAGGGATCATATTTGTAATAATGGGAAAGTAGGTTAAAAATGCTTGAGAGATTTGTGGGATCATATCTTGTAATAATGTGAAATTAGTTGAGAGTGCTTGAGAGAATATTGGATATGTAATTATGAGAAGGTTATCTTCCTCATGTATATAAGAGAGTGCTCTCTCTTCATTTTAATAAGGAAGAATAAATAATGAATAATTGAAAGAATGGAGATTAACTTTAAGAGATAGTTTTGTAATCATGAATTGTAATTTGACTCTTGTAATATAATTTGAGATAGTTTTATTGTTGTGAGATCACATATGTTGTTTGTCATTCAATTCTTCACATGTTGCATTGCTTTTCCTTTATGCAATTTCTTGGTTTCATAGTTAATGTTTCAATGCCTTCTTAGATTAATTTAATTCCAGTAATTTAGATTAAATTAGTTCCACTTCAGTCCTGCATATATAGTGCATGTGTCTCATAAGTGTACGGACCTCGGATTGACAAATTAAATAGTTGGGCAAGTACTACAACAGAATTAGATGAACATAGTTTCACCCAACAAGTCATATGCCTAAGGCATGGCTGAACTAATGTGAGGTGACCCGTATATCACTTCAGGACCTTAGTAAATATTACTGTAGAACTAAATGTTTGTTCTTTTGTACTGCAATAATTCAACAATTAAATGAATGGTAAACCTATTAAACCTAATACGGGGGTTACTCAGGGAGAGCGCGATGGCAAGGTACTCTGAAACCCTCGATGCCGCCGACGCAGTGTTCTCAATCGTCAGGGCAGAGATCGCAGGGACGCCCTGCGTGAACCTGCGATTTAGAATAGTTGACCCACGGACCCAGATTTACTCTGCAAATGATCGATTCTGGGCGACAGAGCAAGCCCTCTCCAGCTCTCGGATCCGCGCCGCCGCTGCCCCCAAAGATCAACTCAGCACTGGAACGACGTTGAACCTGGTCGAGGGTCGCGCTGTTTTCAATTCTTCTTTGTGGGTATGGCCCGGATACACCATCGGGAGGAATCTGGGAAACATTTTCCCCTACATCCGATGTATTGTCGCCCACCTGCCGGATCTGATCCAGGTATGGGCCGCTATGTCCTCCCCTTCGCGGATAATGCCCAGGTCAGGAAGTTTTGCCTGCGCAGATGGGAAAAAGACAATGCAGTTTGCTCTTCGAACCTCCTTTGGAAAGTTGTGGGCACGATCTACCACTCATTGGCAGGTCAGCTCGCTGCCCATTCGCTCTCTTTACCCACTGAAGCCGCTCGTTTGCAAGGACTGGGGTCTGCATGTTGCAGATCTGCCCCACCGCACAAGCGCATGGTCCTTCCTCTGCAGCCACAGGCCGGATCTCGCTTCCACAGGCAGAGCAGAAACCCAGACGGACGGCAGACAAAAGATCTGGTCCTCTTTCACCCTGACGCAACGTTTTTACAGAGGATCCATAGATCCCTTCAAGGCAGATCTACATAGGGGCAAAATATATCTCAGGAAGAAGATTTCTTCTCACTTACAGAACCCCCTGCGTCAAGAGGCGGAAGATTCAAAAGACTCTGGCCCCAAGCTGCTCCAGAATTCTTCTAAAGATTCCTCTGCCCCCTTTCAAATTCAAATAGCACAGATCTCGGGCAAAACCGTCATGCAATGGGTAAATCCAACAGATCTGGTACAGAATCTCAAAGATAATCTGGAGCATAGGCTTGGGATCCCCTCAGCCCTTCAAAGACTCATCTTTCAAGGTAAACAACTCGAAGATTCACTTCCTCTCTCTTCTTACAGCATAAAGAGCAACAGCTCTCTAGTATTCTCCTTTCGTTTAAGAGGAGGAGCTGCAGGGCAATCCTCTTCTGCTCCTCCAAACTCCTACAAATCTGTTGTCCGCCCTGAGATGCCAGCAACCCCGGAACCTCCCAAACCCAAGCCTTTTTTGGTTGACAAATTGGAGGAAGTTCCCTTTGTTGAGATCTCCTACCCTGATCTTGCAGACGACACCCAAAAATTCGCTGAAAGGGCCATCATCTGCAGATTCAATGGGCTCTGGCCGCGCTCTCAGGATCTTTATGACTGGATCAAGGACAACTGGACTGACCGCTGCAAGGTTTATTTCTGTGCAAAGGGATATTTTATAGTGTTGTTCGATGACCTCGAACACTGCTACAACGCCCTAAACGAAGGCCCTTGGTTCATGGGTGCAGCTGGCCTATTCCTAACTCCATGGTTTCCAGAATTTGACCCAGCTTCAGCAGTCATCACTAAAGCCCCTGTATGGATCAGACTCCCAAATCTCCCAGTTCACCTGTGGCGCACAGAAGTATATAGGCAAATAGGCAATGCCTTGGGTCGCTTTCTAACGGGAGGTTACAAGAGAGAGCGGCAAGGGCTCTATACATATGCCAGAGTTTGTGTGGAGCTCGATTTAAGCAAGGGATTGCCAGAATACATCAACCTCAAGATCAAGGACTTTGTCTGGACCCAGTATATAGAGTACGAAAACGCTGCCTTCCGATGCCGCCATTGTCACCTAACAGGGCACCTGCATAACTCATGCCCATCGCTGTCAGCAAGAACGAAAAAGGGTCTCTTCGCTCATTCCAAGCCCAAGAGTTGGGCTCCCTGTCCACCACCGCCAACCGAAAGCTCCAGCTCCCCTAGTATGGAAAAGAAGGAAAGCGAGTCAGAACCAGATCAGACGCCTCAGCCGATGGTTCCGCCCCCGGACAATATGGGGCTCGCCCATGCCACAGCTAGCTCCCAGAAACGTCCCCATGAGACTTCATCCTCCGACTCAGAGAAGGAGTCCCCGGAGATAGAGAACTCCATTCTTCAAGTTTTCCTAGCCCATTCTCCCCATGATGGCTGGACAAAAGTTAACAAAAAGAAAGGGAAAAAACATTGCGGTGTAGTTAATGACCTGCTGGGGTAATAGCTTGATAGTCAGTCTTTGCTCTCGAATCTTCGGTTGCAGCTCTAAGATTGTATCTTTCCACCGAGACCGAGGTTGATGAGTCCATCATTTCTGGTCTGTCGGTCTCTTGCTCTTCCTATAGCTCTGTGTTTGTATCTTTCCTCCGGGGCCGAGGTTGATGAATCCATCATTTCCGGTCTGCGGGTTTTTGATTTTCCTGGTTGTACTATATTTTACTTAATAGATTTAGTCTTTACAGAGAAAAAAAAAAAAAAATCAACAATTAAATAAGCGATGTGGTCTTAAGAATTCAATTTGTTAATATGTTTAAGAGTTGAACCAATGTATTAATTGTAATTAATAGATATATCTTGGTCTATATGTTGAATGACTAATGCAATGTATTGTCATAAAAATAAAAATAAAAATTATTACAGGTTTTTATTTATGGGTTTGTGACATGTGGTATCATAGCACTTAGGTTACAAGACCGAGACCTCTAGAAAATAATGATTAACAACATTTGTGTCATGTGCGCTAAGAGAGAGAGGTATGGAAGCATCTAGTATGAGAATAATGGGAACCATACCACACCGAAAGGTGACAGGGACAGGAGTAGAAAACTTCGAGAAGACTAATCCTGAGGTATGGGTACAATTGGGAGGAGAGACGCGAAATACTAACACTGCCACCTTGGAAACTATGCAAAATTAAAAGAAGAGATGGCTCGATTATGAGCAGATAATGAATAGTTGATGCAAGAACAAGAAAATATCATGAAGAGTCTATAGGATAGACAAAATCAATGACAAACAATTCCATGTCTGAGCAATGAAACATGATTGGAGAACAAGAGTTTCGTATTGAAAGAGAAGAAACTAAAGGTGGTGAAGAGAACCAGGAAGAAGAATTTGGTAATGTATCAAAACACAACAAGAAATAGAGACAAAAAGTAGAACTTCAGGGAGAATTCCGGAAGATAAAGCCTCCACTCTTTGATGGCGAACAAGAAGATGGAGCAAAAGCTTGTATCATCAACATGAATACGTATTTCTAGTTATATGAATATGACCATAATTTAAAGGCTTGGTTGGTCATCTTTCAGTTGCAGGGAAAAGCCACCTTGTGGTGGGAGGAAGTAAAAATAGTTTGTGGTGTAAATGAACAGAGCATAACTTGGGACAAATTTCAAAGATATCTTAAGGAAAAACATCTAACTGAAAGATTTTATGATGAGAAAGCCAAGGAATTTCATGCCCTTCAATTGGGGAAACTATATGTGGATGAGTTCATAACCAAATTCACACCCTTACTGTGATAACATATGAGAAGAAAAGGCTAAGGTGCAGTGGTTTGTCAGCAACTTGCCAATGTTTATGAAAGACCACCTTGAGTTTGATAACCTGAAAACTATGGATGAGGTCATACGGAAGGCTCGAGCATGCTACTAGCAAAATAAGAAAAAAGGGGAAGGAGCTAAGAAATGGAATGAAAAAAAGGGGAGTAAATTTTCCTCCAACCATAAAGTAAATAAATTTATGGTCAATAAACCCCCTAGAGGGAAGATGAATAGAAACGTGAACATAAACTAGCCGAGGTTCAAATATCCCAGTGAGACTAAGGCAAATGAACAATCAGTAAGGACTGAAGTGGAGACGACAGTTACGTCATCGTTATAGTGTTAGGGATGCGAAGGACCCCATTATGTTAAAAATTTTCCACATCGTAGAGGAGCCGATTAGATACACAGGTTCAGAAGCATCGACAGTTGGAGAAGTGGCAAGAAGCATACCTAAAATCAATGCTGCTCTTGAAGACCATCAGGTAGAGTACTAGTCGACCATGATAGAGTTTGAAGGCAAAATTTTCAACCAAACCATGTCTATCTTAGTTGATTCCAGAGCTACTTTAAGTTACATTAGCCCCAAAATAGTAGAACAATGTTGTTTGCAAGCTGTTAAGTTTAAAAATCCCTGGTTAGTGAAATTAGCTACGGGAGCCAAGAGAAGAGTGTTGGCCAAGGTCAGCAATTTTCCCCTACAGATAGCAGGTCAACCTATTATGGTAGACTTAAAAGTGTTACCCCTAGGATCATATGATATTTTAATCAGCATGGGATGGCTATAATTTTTAGGTTACACGACATACCAAAGGTTATAATTTCGGATTGTGATTTAAAATTTACATCAGCTTTCTAGAAAGCCTTGTTTGAAGGACTCGACACGTAGCTACATTTTAGTACTGCCTACCACCCTCAAATGAACAGGCAGACCAAGTGAGTAATCCAAGTTGCAGAGGATATTCTTCGAGCTTATGTAATGCAGCAACCATCTAAGTGAGAAGAGTATTTACATCTATTAGAATTTGCTTACAACAATAGTTATCATACTTGTACACAAATGAGCACTTTTGAAGTGTTGTATGGGCATAAATGTAGGACTCCCTAAAACTAGGGTGTTGTAGAAGATAAGTTAATGTCAGGGCCTGATATGCCAGTAGAAATAGAAGAAATGGTCAAAGAAGTGCAAACTAATTTAAAGGCCGCCCAAGACCAAAAAAAGAATTCTACTGATCGGAAAAGAAGTTTTTGGGAATTTCAGGTGGGGGGCCATGTCTATGTTCGTGTTCAGGCCAAGAAAAGTACACTACAATGGAATGGATGCCCCATGTTGTCACCTATATTTTGCGGTCCTTTTCAAATTTTAGCACGAATTGGACTAGTGGCTTATCAACTCGCCTTACTTAGCCATATTTGCGTGCACAATGTTTTTCATGTTTTGGTGTTAAAGTAATATCTATATCTATTATATATATCTATATCTATCTATATATATATATATGACCCCAAACACATAAAAATTGGCAATTTATATAGGTGTGTAGGAAGGTTGATTCTCATAACCTATCCTATATATATATATATATTTATATATATAATATATATAAATATATATACATAAAAATCGTATAGCTAATTTACATTTTGGTTTCATGAATTAACTAAAGTTTTACTTTGGCATACAGGTCGAACCGATGGGTATACTGGATTGAAGAGAAGTAATGATGCAGAGACGAGTTATCACCCAAGTTAAATTATAATGGCAACATTTTGGGCCTTACGAGGCTACCTGAGAAGACAAAAGGACCATGAAGGAAATTTTTCCGAAGTTGTTTCCAACAAAATAACATTGAGATGATGTTAAATCTTAGGGGGGAAGATGTGATCTCCCCAATATATCTAAATATTTTTTACTGCACTTTTAAACAAACCAAATACTGATTAAGTTTATATAGTTAGTTAATTTTGATATAAATGCATGAAAAGTGGAATGTTGGAATGATGACAGTAATTGTTTGATTAAACCTAAATGAGAATGAATTGTCAAAGGTTGACAGTTTCATTTCTCAAATAGTTAAGATGGGTGGTTACCCAACCCTAACTACTTCCAAGAGAAGATTTATTCCAAGGGATTAAAAGGATGGGGGGCATCTGAGATCATGGACGAAAAAGATTAAGCATATTAAAAGAATAAGGTTAATTGTGCTTCTAATAAGGTTAACAAGCAGATGGAAACTGCACCAAAGGACCGACTTCCACTTCCTAACAGAGTTTAGATTGGCGGGCAAATGTCTCCATCGTCTAATTTGGAAATCATCGGAGCACCGTCGACATTTCATTCTTACCTGCGCATGAAATTCCAGCTAGAGACACCACGATGAAAGCTCTAGAGACTGTGGTCTGTAGCCCTAGGGTCATTCAACCGCCCAAAAGTTAAATAATGTCATTAATTATGGAATAGTTGTCAAATAATGTGATTAAAGAAATGAACTAAGTCATATGCCTAAGGCATGGCTGAATTAATGTGATGTGACCCATATATCACTTTAGGACCTTAGTAAATATTATCATAGAACTAAATGTCTATATTGTTGTACTACAATGATTCAACAATTAAATAAGTATTGCGGTAATAATAATTCCATTTCTTCATATGTTTAAGAATTGAACCAATGCATTAATGGTAATTAATAGATATATCTTGGTGTATACGTTGAATGACTAATGTAATGTATTGTCATACAAATAAAAAAAAAAAATATTACAGGTTTTTATTTATGGGTTTGTGACAGTTTCTTTTAGTTCTTGTCTAAATACTTTAACTCTTAATATTCATTAATTAAATAATAAATATGTTCTCACCTTCCAGCAATAGTTCTTTAATATTCCGTGTCAAGTATTTGATGACAAAGTAAAAAGATAAAGCAATAAGTAAAACATGGTAAACCAAATTAAATGTCTATTCAACGTGGGTATTACATAAGGGTTTTTAATTTAGTTAGTTTCATTTCAACTTGCCATCTACATTTTGTCTTAGCTTAATGTTACAAATTCTCAAAATGACACAAAATATTTCGATAGCTACTTTGATTGCAATTTAACACAGTTGTAAAGTTATTGCTTTACATGACAAAATGGCATCATAGAGGAGAATTGTTGCAATGAATCTGTCTATACACCTACAGACTCTCTCTATATTCATAATTAATCTCTTGCATAGTTTTGGCCGATTTTAAAGGCGCTTCCAAACCCCACCCCACTAGATTTGCAGACATATTGGGTAGAAAGGCATTTTAGTGTAATTGAGATCTTTATTAAGCATAATATCAAAATATTTACTTTATGATATATACCATATTGCGAATATATAGCATTTACATCATGATATATACCATATTGTGAATGTTACAAAAACCATAATAAATTTTTATTAAATTATTGTGATTGTGATATAAATGCAAAGTAGTGAGAAATTCCAAGGATCATTATTCCCAATTCTTCCCCGCCATGCAAATGAGGAGACAAAGACCAAGATGAGAGAGATATTAAAGAATTCCTGGAAAGGAAAGCCAAGGCCATGGATGTTGTTAAGAAGTTGGAAGACGAATGGGCGAGAAGCCTCTCACTTGAGTAAGCTTCAATGTTTATTTCATAATAACACCTTTTGTTATAAATAGACTTTTATCGGCATTACTGATAAAGTTCTAAGAAGCATTGTGTACAATCTCCATTAATATCCAATAAATTTGTATTTTAATTTAAAATAAAAAGAAATTATTGGGCAAAGAAAAGTGTAATTCATTAGTTTGAAAGGGATGAATGATGGATGGAAGGGACCTTTGCCTTATGTTGGTGATGGCTCCCATTAATGGCAATATGTTTCAGGGAAGGCAACTTACAACCTTAAAATTTAGTCTACTGGTTTTGGTTTTTAGTGGAGAGGTTTAGTTCCCACTAGTTTTATAGTTTAATTCTGAACAAGACTAAATATGTCTGTCTAATTTCTTCACTTGGAAAAAATATATCTTGAAATTATAATTCCCTTAGGACTAAAAAATGAACAACCACAATTTCCTCGTTCATAAGTCGTCGTAGACCTAGGCACTTGGCGTTATGAGGTTGGCTATGAGTTTCTTCAGAGTGATAAGAAGAAGGGGCTTTTCCAGTCTTTAGCACCTTTAAAGAGATGACTAGGTGTGAGTCTCGTCGTTCTGGGGTGGCTTTTTTTGTGGAGCTTATTAGCGAGGTGTGTGGCTATAGTTACTGCTCCATTTTTTTATTTACAAGTTTGTATATATTTTGGATTTCAACCTATCCCTTTGATTCACTTTCATTTAATGATGTTCAATTCTACTCACTCTCTTCTATCTTTCGCTCACTCCGATATCCTCCATATTTTCATTCTTATATGTATTGCCAATTACATTCTTATTTTCATTATTCATCTACACCTTCTTGACCTACCCCATCGTCCACATGACCCTTTAGACTGACCTTCACTACCTGACCTGCCCACAGTCCCACTTGGAGGGGACTGATTGTCTCCATATCACCAGCTACAACATCCTCTGTCATCATTGGCTAAATTCCTGCATCATTTCCTGCCCATGCATCTCTTTTGGGTTTTGCTTTTGCGACAAATGGTGGTCTTACCCTAGTTGTTGTTGTTGTTGCTGTTGCGGGGGGTATTGAATTATTCCTTCACCATTCGTCATCCACTCTCGGCCTCATCTCGGCTGTGAGCCTCTTCACATTTTTGTGGCATATTTTCCAGCTCCACATGGTTACAATTCCGGTATGATTCAAAATTATTGGAGTAGTCGTGGCCCCCTTGTAGTGACATGACTAGGGTCACAATTCCACATTCTATTTCTAATTGTCGTAATCTACTCATTCTGATTGGGATCTACTTCCTTTGTCCTTTCCCATTTCTATCATTAATCTTCTCCTTTATTTAGGTACTTTCCTCATTTAGACTTAAATTTTGACGATCCATTATCTGGCTTCACCTATTGCGAGTTTCACTCCCGATGCTACTTTCTTTGTGGATTTGACATCTGAATATCCCTAGACATTCTCTGACAGTTTCTCATTTATCCCACACCAACTCATTGACCTCTCTTTTACTATTTTCCCTCTACTCTCTCCCAGTATTCTTGCTGCATTCATTCTCATCACGTGGAGATGGACTATCTGGCTTCGGACACCTTAGTGCATGATGCATTCATCTATGACACGATGGAAGCCAAGAAATCAGACAGGTGGGGGGGGCCTCACTTGGCCACATGGCAACCATCTCCTCCATCATACACTTCGCCAGATGGCTTGCATGCATGCACTCCACTGCATGGGCGCTCACACTTGGTTCATGCACATTGAACTCGCCACCCCACCCACACCATTAAAATTACAAAACCAGCTCCTACTTTGGCTTTTAGACAGGATGTGCTCACAGACCATGTTATCAGTCTTCAAAAGCGTGTTTTAGTGGGGAAGTGTCACTTCGCAGACATGGAGGACTTGGAAATGAGATCTTGGTTAAATACTAAATGGAAAATACTACTTGATTACATGCTGATGGTGGTCTCTTTTCTCAATGGATGATACAACTTCCATTTTCTCTGTCAGAAAGACCTTAAGAAAATTCACTCCATTCCTTGGGTTAAAGGGCATAGCTTCCTGTCACTATATCCCTAGTACATTGGCTTTAACCCATTGAAGAATACTCCATAGAAAAATCTGATTTGGGTTAAACTGCTCGGCCTCCCCATTGAATTTTGGTCAAAGCGTGTCTTTACTGATATTAGAAACGTAATTGGAAAGTTCGTGTAAGTGGATCCTCCATGTCTTGGAGTGCCAGGAAAAAGGGTGGCTTGGATTTTCATTGAAAAAAATACTGAGGAGGCTTTCCGGACCACATTACACTAAGCTAGAGTGATACTAAATTTATTTAAAGGTTGGACTTCTGGGGCACCCCCTTCCAGTGTCTTAATTTTCATCAAACCAGACATCTTCTGGCACATTACCCTTGAGGATGGGGCCTCAGACATATGGTGACTCAACATCCTAGGAATGTTCTTCAACAACAAGAAAATGGGGCTACCCCAGATGATTCGTCACATGGGGGATTTGAGGCTCCATCGTGTAGACCTGGCTCTTCACTGTTTACAAGTATTACTCTACCCACTTCACATAGTAAACGTTCCATCACTTTTTTTATTTTCCAATAGAATCTTCCCCTATTCTCGTTTCCTCCTCACTATCTGTAGATTCGAAGCCTCCTTCTCTCGTTGCCACAATTCACACAACTGTTACATTTTCCATCTTCACATGACGATCTACCACATCCACCTTACTCTCCTCCACATCTGATGCATCATGACCCCCTCTCTGCTTCTCACATTATGTATATCCCGACAAAAACACCACCTCACAACACCCCCTCATCCCCAGCATCTGACCCGTCACCCGACCTGATGCCCATATCACCACATTCTCCACTAAATTCCCCCATGAATTCCATGGACAGTGACCTAGATTTCCTTCTCCAGAAGAAAACATTGGACCTCCGGTCACTCACCATTAACAAACCACCCAGTCCTTCCTCCCCCCACATCAGTCCCTCATCTGCTGGCAACATCATTGACTACTGCAAGAAGCCACGTGACAGTCGACACTTCTGTGGACGTCCATGCCCTCCACCTACTTTCAGTCATGCTGATTCACTTGCCCTCATTGATGTACCCATTGTAGATTCTATCTCGACTTGGGCCCTTGGAGCATGAAAGCTCTCTCACGGACAAACATGACCTTTATACTTTCTCTCAATATGAGGGGTCTAGGTGTTGCCCCTAAATTTCTAGCCCTTAAATGTATCTTTTCTTCCATGCACCCCTATATTATTCTTCTACAAGAAAAAATGCATGCAGCTCCCCAGGTGATTGAATATTTTTAGAAAATGCTTCCGAACTAGCACATGGTCGCCATTGATGCACTCGGCCTCTCAGGAGGTTTGATTACAATTTGGGATCCCAGATGGGTCAAGGTCCGAAGCTTTTCCTATTTTACTGGGATTCTTTTAGCTGGACATATTCATGGCCTTATGGGTGCATTCATATACTCAATGTGTATGCTCCTTACCGTGAACGGGAGCGTTTTTGGCAACAACTAGTTGAGTCGAGGCTACTCGACATTTCCTCTTTTGTTTTTGCAGGTGACCTAAACTGCACAATTGGCGCACATGAGATCTGGGGCCGAACCAGAAGAGTCAACGTCATGGCGGACATGTTTAAGGACATAATCATGGATCATAACTTGGTGGATATCACCCAACCACTATTGGTCCCACTTGGGATAATAGATGCTCGGGCATGAACTACATTGTAAAGTGACTAGACCACTTCCTCCTTCATGAAAATATTATTGAAAGACTAAGGTTCGTCTCATCTGATATTATCAGCTGCCACATATTAGATCACCGCTCGATCGCTCTCCACTAGCGTAGGGATGAATCCGGGGTGGCTTGCCCTTCAAATTCAACCGGACTTTGTTCGAAGATCCCACTTATATTGATGTGGTTATGGATGTTTGGGGCAGAGAAGTGAATAGACATCCCTCCCATATGGTGACTTTTCTAGAAAAACTGAGGCTCTTGCGCCTGGAGACCAAGTAGTGGGAGATTAGAAAGAAGTGACATATAAATAGAGAACTTGTAGTTATCAATAAGGAACTTTGGGAGATCTGTCCACTCCTATTCAGGCACTCGCTCCCAGTTGACATTAGAAGTCGAATACATGCATTAGAATTACAAAGACAGGCAATACTGCTCATAAAGGAGAACACATGGAGATTAAACCGTCAAGTTATTTGGCTCTGAGAGGGGGACCGAAATACAAAGTTCTTCCACAGATTCATAAATTTGAGGCGCCACACCAATTCTATATGGGAAATCTATGATTCGGACAGGAACAAATGCCAAACTCAAAATGATATTGGTCAGGTTGCCATTAATTTTTTTCAACAAGATTACTACCTAGAATTCTAGACAACCCTCGAGGATCAACTTTGGGGGTAACAACACTACCTCATCATGTTTGACGAAGATGCAAATCACAACCTATACAAATCTGTCTCTGAAAAGGAAATTGATGAGGTCCTCAAATATTTCAAGGGGGATAAGAGCCCTCCACCAACAGATGGACAATTGAACTATTCATTCATTTTTTCGACCTCTTGTAGGCTGATTTGGTAAATTTGGTTGAAGAATCCCAGGTACAGGGACATGTTCATCCCCTTCTAAACTCAACTTATATTGCTTTGATCACTAAGAAGCCCATTTCTCATTCCTTCTCTAACTTCCACCCCATTTCTCTTTGTAATCTTATTTATAAAATTTTCTCAAAGACCATTGCTAATCATTTCAGGCTCACTCTCTCCTCGCTCATCACCCCACAGCAATTCAATTTTTTGAAAAATCGACAAATACATGATATCATTGCAATAGCACAGGAATGTCTACATTATATTCATTCTAAGAATCTTAATGCTGCAATTATGCAAGTGGAACTTAAAAAAACATTTGACTGTCTAGATTGGGGTTATTTGGGTCCAGTCCTTCACAAAGTGGGTATTTAGTCCTCTGCTACTAAGTGGATCATGGCTTGCGTAATAAATGTGAAATATGCGGTAATTATAAATGGATACCTGACGACATTCTTTAAGGCTGGGAGGGGACTCCGACAAGGTTGTTCACTTTCTCCCCTCCTCTTTATTCTGGCTTTGGATGGTCTGAGTCTCCATATAACAAATGCAGTTGTTGATGGACATTTCCAACCACTCCACATCGGCAAGAACATATGGATCTCCCACATCTTCTTCATTGATGACGTGCTCATCATGGGGATGCTCAACAGGTTTTCTTGGTTACATCTCTTTCACATTTTCATTAATTTCAGAAATGCTACTGACCTTATGATAAATCAAAGTAAATCGGCTATTATACATGTTCATGGTGATAGGGATATTACTGATTATATTGCTAATCTCTTTAGGATTTCTTCTGAGAACATGTCTAGTGGGTTAAAATATCTTAGGTTTCACATTAAGCCATGTAAATACAGAGTTTTGGAGTGGCAGTGGTTTGTTGACCGATTTTATAGGAAAATATTGGGTTGGGAATTCAAAAGTCTTTCTATGGGCAGCTACTTCACTCTTACTTGGGTTGTGATTACCCAGGTGGGTCTGTACTGGGCACACTTATTCTATCTGCCTATCTCCATCATCAAGAAGTTAACCAAGATTACTGCCCACTTCATCTGGTCTGGCATGTGGAAGAGGCAAAAATTTCACCTCACTAAACTTGAACATATCTCCATGTTGAAGCAGCTCGGTGGTTGGGTTATCCTGCACTTAAAAATTTGGACATGCCCTCCTACTTAAACCATTATGTCGTGGGATCTTTGGAGTTGGCATCTGGAGTCAAATTATAAACCATAAATACCTGAAGGACATACATTTTAAGATCTGGTTGCGCATGGGGCGCATTGGCTGTAACTCTGGTTCGGTAGTATGGCACAATTTTAAGAAGATAAATCATCTATTTATATCTATGCTTACATGGATACTGGGCACGGGTCATCACATTGCTATTGGATGGGAAACTATCTGGGGACTTGAGGATATCGATGCTCTCCCGAACCCTCTCGTACACAACATAAATGATTTGGGCATTTTCTTCTGGCAACAAGTCATTATGACTTGGCTTAATAGTTGCCCCATCTAGAAGTGATCCACGGAGCTGGGACTACATGGACATACCGTCGAGGGATGAGAATCGATTTGTATGCAAGTCCAGCTGACTCAGATCCGAGAGACTCGACTAGAGACTCGATGACATGGCGAGGCAAGATGAAGGCGAATAAAATTATGCTGGTAGATGCATATCAAAGACTATGTTGTTTAGAAGCTAATCAAACTGAGGTATGCCGGTTTTCAAAATTTTGGAGTTCCCACATTCTTACCAAAAAGTCTCTTTTCTCTGGTTAGTTTGGAGGAACAAAAGCTTGACATGGAAAAACCTACAAGAAAGAAGCTGGTCCGGACCTGGGTTTTGCGTCTTAAGTAGAAATGTGGAAGAGGATAATTGGCACGTGTTCATCAACTGTCCCGAGGTTTCAAAAATTTGGAATATCTTGGATGTCTCATTTGGACTAGAACTCTCACTATTCTCTGGCATTCTCAACTGCTTAGAATGGTGGTGGAGTAAACAACATAGAACAAGGTGCTTCATACCTCCTATTTTCCTTTGGGAGATCTGCAGTTGGAGGAACAACATAATTCTCAATGAATTCAAAGAAAGTTGGGCATCGGTGACGAAAATAATTAGAAGCATAACTTCGGTTGATTTACATGCTGGCACATCCACTAAAATGTCCACAAAATCCAAATCTGGCTCGGAGATCACCTACCCTGCAGGGTTTTTTGTTGCCACATCACAATGAAATATTTGTGGATGTGGATTCATAATCCTATACTCACTAGTGTTGACATATCATGTACACTGGAGGGCAGGTAATGGCACCAACACAAAAGTCGAGGCCATTGCGTTATGGGCACTCCTCTGGTTCATACATTTTCTGGATATTCCTTCTGTTCACATCTATGGTGACTCAAAGGTCATCATAGACTATGTCGGAGGCAAGACTATCATCTGCAAATCCTCCCTACAAGGTTGTCTACATTAGATCACTACACTCTAGAATTCACTCCAACACTCTTCCATACAACATATCTGTAGGGATTTCAATATAGAGGTGGATAGTCTCTCCAAAAAAGGCAACATGGAAAAACTGGATGGACTCCACATTGAGATAAAAATGGATGAGACTTGGTTGGAGGCTGGGATTCTGCCTTTACCAAGATAACTTTTAAATTGGACATTCTCCTTTCTTTTGATGACAGATTAATCTTCTCTGTATTTTATGTTTTGTTCTAAAAATAATGAAAAAATACAGATACAATACATATGGTCTATCATCTACTAAACATGCTATACTAAATTATTAAGATATATCTCACATCCCATAATTAGTATAGAATAGATTTTGTTTCTTAGATGGGCTATAGAGATATTTTTTGATATATAATACAGATTTGCTTAAATATATATCTTTGTACTACTACTATTTAAAATACATAACTTACACATATGAATATATTGCTTTTTCATCTTAAAAAACAAAAAAGGAACTTTTATTTTATATATAATGTGATTAGAATCCTCTACATTCACAATAACATTGAATTTGTAAAACCACTATTGAAATGACCCTAACTCTCGTAGCTTTGATTTAGAATTTCCACTGCATTTGTAAAACCACTATTGAAATGACCCTTTGACTCTCGAAGCTTTCACATAAAAGATGTGATTTAGAGTTTCCACTGCTTTAGGTGTGACATAATACAAAATTAAATTATTTTTTTGACATCCGCTAACGAATTAGGTGGTAGAACAACCGAAAAACTGGCTGTTGCATTAATTGTGGCTTCAACTTATCTCATTTGTACTTGAAGTATGCCCTCTTTCCTCCGGATCGATTTGTCCCGGGGAAGGATAGTCCGCTCGACTGGTCTGTCCTTGCATGTGCAACTAATGATGTTGTGAGCGAAAGGATTCCTCGGCGAAACGATACAACAAAAATGGCAGAAACGATCGGAGATAAAATGAGAGGCAGATTAATTACGGTTGGATTTAGATCAGCGCTGTTGTTTTTGCTGATTGTAGCCCTGCTCATCTTCCTTCTCAACCGATGGGTATGATTAATTTTGATCTGCGATTTTTCACTTTATCAGAAGATTTTTCTATACGAAAATTCTATTATAACCATGAATTGAACTTTGATCTCAACAGTCTGATAACCTATGGAAGGAACGAGCAATTGTAGACATCAATATGTTCCGGCCACTTTCGAATCAAAACGAGACAATGAACGCCCCCATCTGGCAGAGAATAGCGAAGACCCATGAATTGCTGAAGTGTTCGCCCAGCGCCATGTGTTCGCCATCGTGGCTTCAAGTTCTGAGGAACCCAAGTTATGACCATGAGGCCACCTCGTGCCCCTTTTATTTCAAGTGGATTCGCCGGGACATGAAGCCCTGGGTCAAGACTGGAATTACGTCGGATATGGTGGAAGCTGCAAAGAAATTTGCATATTTCAGGTTGACTATTGTTAATGGGAGGATGTATGTGGAATCGTATCGAAAGTCTTTTCAGACCAGAGATCTGTTTACAATATGGGGAATTGCACAGTTGCTGAAATTCTATCCCCAGATGGTTCCGGACTTGGACTTGATGTTCAATTGTGAAGACAGACCCGTTTTGAAACGAGCCCATTATAGTGATCCGGCCAAGTCTCCTCCCCCGCTGTTTCACTATTGCGGAACCGAAGATTCTTTTGATATTGCGTTTCCAGATTGGTCTTACTGGGGATGGTAAGTTTGAATACCCAGCAGAGTTTTAGCACAGTCCTAATGGGTATTCGGAAAAATAGTTTTGGACAAAGTAGTTATTAGTTAGATGGTGTTGAATGGTATATATTCTGTATATAATAATAATAAAATTAGATATCAAATTGGTATTTAAGATTTGTTTGTATGAGACAGCAGACTCATTTCTACGCGGTCATTTAATTACTAAATACTCTACTTAAAGTTTAAACTGATCAATACTTCAGTTTATTTCCTAATACTGGAATTTGAAAGTAATTTCTACCTTCTTGCGAACCTGGGATGTAGAATTTGAAAGCAATTTTTACTTTCTTGCAGGGCTGAGATACGAAAACCAACCTGGGAAACATTAGTGAAGGAGATTGTGAACGGGAGCCGAGAAATAAAGTGG
>APFE030670368.1:24949-41593 GCA_000404065.3 Pinus taeda | reverse complement strand
TATCCATCAAAGATGGGAGGATGCAGCACTTTGTCTGACTTTCTAACAAACAATTGATTTAGTTTCAGAATCTCTGCCTCTGTAAGTATTTTGGTCCCTTGGTTGATTAAGTCCAGCAGGGATAAAGGAACCAATTTCTTGTGAGTTTTGAATTGAACCATATCCCTGATGGCCTGAGGGGTGGTATAAAATACAACTTCACCCTTGGGATTCATTACAGCCCTCTGTGATGGATCATAGCAACTGGCACATAGATAGATGAGGTCTGGGAATTGTCTGACTTGAGGCATTTTAAAGGTTGGCAGAGAAGACTCCCAAATGCCCAGGATGTCTGTTCCATCCCTGTGCCTAGCCCTGAACTCATTTAACAAATGAATATGAAAGGTGCATCCTTGTCTGGAGTCTTCTGAGATTTGATAATCTAGATCAGCAAGGTCTTGCCAGTCTAGCTCTCTCTGTGGAGCATTTAGAGGAGTGACATTAAGGACTGCAGGGGTATCCATGTCTGATCCAAATAATCTCTGAAATGTCGGGTATGCTGCTTGAAACCAGGGAATTGAGCGGGACCAAGTCTAACAGGGTTGGTGCACAGTTAAGGGTAAGAATGCTGGGCCTTTTGGGAAGGGCTTTCAGCGGTGGGGAAGACCTCCCTTGTCAATTTGGAAGTAATGTAGGAAGTCCACGGTTGCGCGAACAGGGTAGGTTTTTAACAGGAATTGCAGTCCATCCGGGGTCTCCAACGCTATGTTTCAACTTCAAATGGTCAAATAGGGTAGGGTGCAGTTGGTTTATCGGTGAAATTTTCAATTTAATGGCTTTTATGGTGGTTTTTACAAGAAACTTAAGAAAAACCAATTTACGGGAGGACGAGGCTCAAATACCTGTTAAACAATGGCCTGGACTGAAGAATGTAGCTGGGTTTGCGCACTGGGTGCTTTGAAATTGGTCGCGGGCTGGCTGGTGGCGCAGGCATCGTGAATCACATGCAGACAGTAGAGCAGTATTTTTTCTGAAAATATGAGAAAATTGCGAAAAGATGGCGAAAATATGGCTTTTTGGTTTTATTGGCGCGCTTTTTGGATGACGTCAGCATGACGTCATCAAGGGGCCCCAGGTTGGATGATGTCATCATGACGTCACCGGGTGACGTGGCGGTCAACGACAGGTCCACGGGGGTGATGAGGTGGCGGCCAGGTGGGCGAATGAGGGATGAGGTGAGCGGATGTGGCAGTGACGTGCACGGCAGTAGGGCGAGGACGTGGGCGGGACAGGTGTCGCAATATCGGAACAGGCCCTATACGGTGAAGGAATTGTCAGACGATGCTCCGATGCAATCAGGGAGTGACAACTGTCCTCGCGTGATGCTGGCCTGACGTAAGCGTCTGACAGATATCGGAAGGTATCTGTCAGGCGTGTAGGGTCCTCCGATATCCATGTGGGTCGTCGATCTGGAAGCGCTCGATCCAACGGCTGTTGGACGAGCAAGTTGCACGAGCCCTTAACGCCTGTCTTCATTAACCTTCGGACGTCGGGACTGCCCGAAACCACTGTACGCCATCGATCTGAGATAGGTGCCATCTGACGGTCATTGGATGGGTGATTTGCACGGAAGATAGTGGCCAGCGGGCGGGTATTAAAAAACAATATTTCTTCGGCAATTAGTGACTGGCGGGCCCCTCCATGTGTTAAATAATTTATCGGGGGTTTTTATGATTTCTTATGCAAAAGTGTTTTAATCGACCAACCTTAGAAAAAATGAAATTTCGAGTTTTATACAAGGTTTGGGCATAAATGTTTTCAAAGGAAGAAACTATAGGGGAAAGGGGTCCAAATGGGTTTTTATCAATGTGAAAGGGTAAACTAGCTCCCGACCTTGGGATAAGGCGGGAGAAGGATTTTTTCATAGTTTTTCCACCCTTTGGGTGATTTTTATGGGTTTTAAAGGCTTTTCAAGGTAAAAATGGAGCTTTTGGAGTAGGGAAACTGATGGAGATGGAGCAAAGGTGGAGCATGGGTTCTTGACCTTAGCCAGAAGCTAATCCAATTCCCAGGGAGCGAACATTATGGCTATAGTGCCAAGGAGGGGATATTTATACATTGTGGGGTTTATACACCATGGTGTTTATAATAATAGGGACAGTGGGGTATAGGGGGCTAAATAGTAGAGTTAGTTGTTAACATGGAGGGAACTTATGAGTGAGGGCCAATTCAACCAAGTTTTCTTTGAAAATAACTTGGAATCAAGAGTAGATGAAAATGAAAAGAGTTTTACACAAAAAATGTGGCTTTTGAAGGCCATTAGTACCATGACAAAACTTTTGAGTTTGCTGTATAAACTAGTAGATGAAGGGGTGTTAGTAAGGAGTGATATACAAATGAGAACAAGGGAGTTAGTCATGCTCCAGTGTGTTGCTTTTCCTGTAGATGTTTCAGCAACTTTGGTCCTGAAAGAGACAACATTTCTGCAACCCCATTTACCTACCCAACTAGATTTCCTAGCATTTTTTATTCCTTCTTGGAGGGTGCACTTGGACTTGCAAACCCTTTGAATACCTTTTCTTTTCATTGGCTTTTTTGCTTTCATTCCCTATCTAATACAACCCTTATTCCTTCCAAGGTCCCAGATTAAGCAGTTGGGAACCCTAGCTTCTCTACCTAGCTACTGATCTGCCAAGATTAAACAGTTTGGACAGATTTCATTCTCTATTCTACAACAAAAATTTAAAACATGGCATGATCCAGATTAGGCTGTTGAATCATCCATAAACTTTTGTTAACATGCAGGCCTAGATGTACCTTTTCTTTCTTTTGCAAATATGGAACCTTTGTGGCAGCAAAAATGGAGCATATTTGGCACTTATATTTGCCAATCATGAAATATGAAACCTATTGGTATAGGTATCCAACAGATTTAGTAGAAATCAAATTTATTGAATAGAACATCTTATCTAGATCTGGTTTCCCAACTCAAATTGTCGCTAATAATGCAGGAGATATTTCTAGTGTTAAAATGATTGAGTTTTTCCAAAAATATCAGATTTTGTTACATCATTCAACTCCATATTACCCACAAGGTAATGGCCTTGCAGAATCCTCAAATAAAAGTCAGGTAAAGGTAATAAAAAAGACTCTAGAAGATCATAGAAAGAGATGGGACTCTCATTTAAGTTATGCAGTATGGGAAAATGGAATTACTCCAAAGAGATCACCTGGAAAATCTCCTTTCTATTTAGTTTATGGGAAAGATGAAATCTTCCCTACCAATTTGGCCTTCCCTGTTTTAAAATTCTTGCAAGATTCAACAGTTGAACTTGATGACTTTTCAAGGAGAATAAATCAGATTATTAAACTAAATGAAAACAAATATGAAGTTCAATACAAGTTGAAAAAGTATAAGAATAAGATGAAGAGCCTGTTTGACAGAAGATCTAGGGAAGGGGACTTCAAGGAAGGTAATCTAGTTCTAAGATGGGATTCCAGGAGAGAAGAAAAGGGAAAACATGGCAAGTTTGACAACCTGTGGTTTGGACCTTTCATAATATCTGAAGTGAAGGGAAACACCACTTTTGTGCTACAAAATCTTGAGTGGATATATTCCATTTATCTTGTAAATGGAAGGTTTCTCAAACATTCCATTGAGTACTGAGAAGTTGAATTAGATTTCATTACTACCATTGTAAAAACTCCAGTTTCTTTTACTTTTCAAGCTGTCAATGTGATTTTTTACAGCAAAAGACTCCATAGCCCAAGGAAAAGGCACATGGATTTGCAGGTTCTCTGCATTCTATAGGAGAACCAAATCCCCAGATGGAACCAATGTTATAGCATTTTTTGGTTTTTATAAGTTACAATAAATTAGGCCAAAAAATGAAAATATTTTTCAAAAACATGTTAAGCTAGGACATGGACAAAAAGAATACTAAATAAAAATGTTAGGAAATACTAAGATAAATATGTCCGTATCAAAGAAAATGTTAGAATAGATTCCCTAAAAAATGAAGGCAAAAATAAAATGTTAGGTTAGAGAGAAAAGCAAAAAAGCAAAAAAAAAATCATGAGAGTGCGCAAGTCGAAGTGCCACTTAAAATAATGGTTGTGTGCAGCTTGTCATAAATGCCACAACCCATGATAGCCAAATAGTTTAATCTTGATTAGTTCATGCTTTAAATTTCATGTTTATAGTTAGAGAGTAAAGATCTAGCCAAACTATTTAATATTGGTAGATTAGTAGTTAGGTAGAGAATAATAAGGAGCTCATCAGTTTAATCTGAGCCCTTGGATTTATAAGGTTAGAATTAGATAGTTTTCTTTTCAAAAGAAAAAGGAAATAAAAGGGTCTTCTAGCCTAAATGCACCCAATTAAGTGTAGAAAAAATGATAGGATTAGTAAAGGGTAGGTAGAAGAGAGGTTGCAAAAGTACAAAGTTGATTGAAGCATAAGCACATTTATCATGCTTAATCCAATGTTTCACTATGCAAGAGCAGTTATGGAAGTGAAAAGATGTTCACAAGTTGATTTGGTTAACTTCCCCTCATTTCATTTCATCCACCACTATATACTTACTAATTTCCTCATTATCCCATCATTTTTTAATAATATACCCTTTTCCCTTCATTTTCTTCTTTACCCCTTGGTTTCACACATTTTCCTAGCAAATTACCCTCCAAACTCATTCCCCTACCCAAAAACCCATTTTTCCTAGTGTGAAACCCTTTCCCTTTGAAAAACTCACTTTCCCCTTGTAATTTCCCTAAAAACCCATAAATACTCCTTACCCTAACTTTTATGCCCCCCTACGCTTTATTTAATTAAACTCCATCATTCATGTTTTTCCTAACAAAGCTCGTTTAACCCATAAAACCCCTTTACCCTAAGTTTTGTCTCCGCCCACTTTATTTTAATTAACTCCACTATATTCACAATTTCGCGTATATAAAACCCTTTAACCCACCACCCTTAGTGCAGTTAACAAACCCAACTACTTTTTAACCCAAGTCCCATTGTATTAAAACCCGCTCATTATATCTTTAACCCCTCCTTATTCATTAAATAATTACAATTATTTGTAATTAAATGCCTAGGCCCCATTAATATCCACTCGATTTCCCTCTGTGTAGTTTCACCGTGCGATAGCCATTAGATCTTTCACCCCCATTTTGAAATGTGGCAACAAGAATATTCCAATTTTAATATGTCCTTGAATTAAAATTCGAATTTAGTCTCACTTGCTGCTTGAAAAATAATTGATTAATTCATCTTGAGTTAATTAGTGGGAGACATTCAATCTAGAAGTCTTTGTGAAGTCATACAATAGTGATCCCTTAAATTAAGGAGATTATCCATTAATTAAGAAGATAAGGATGAGTTTTAATTGAGTTGTAATTAGATAGCTCAGTTAACTGAGTTATATCCAATTAAATTAGCTCCAAATAGTTTGAGGAACTAATTGTGAGTTTAGTCAGTTAATGCATGCATGAATAAAACTAGTGTACTCTAGATAACTGAAGATTCTCTCATAAATAACTCATGCATGTCTATTCAGAGAAAGACCTAGTTGAGATTGAAGACAGGGATAGTGTACTATCAGTTGCTAGAATTTTCCTATAATGAAAACTCTTGCATGTAGAAGGAATACATTCCTCGATATTTGCATAGTTTTATAGGGTGTAAGATCAGTGTTACACATGGTAACAGTAGGATCACCCAGGAAAAAATGCACTAAGAAATAGGAGCTTGGAGGTCAGTGTGGAGGACTTAATGAGAGTCTAATTTTCCTGTGAAAATAAGCGAGGATTGTACTGAGTGCTGGCTAGCGGTGAGAGCTAAATCTATGTGTAACCCTGAGATATTTCCACTTGTATGATAATACAGATAGTGGGATTTTTAGCTGAGGCTTTCCCCTAAGTATTCTTCTGTGTTTCATGTGCATTGATTCTACTTCTGGTTATATGTGTTCTGCTTGATCTTGCTTAAATCTATTAAGATTCTACAAGTTTGATTGTAGAACTAGATTAAGTATTTTTATTTAGTTGTATTGCACTATTAGGTTAATCTACAATGATAATTTATACATGGCATCAGAGTGAAGGTTATTAGAGTTATGAATAATATACAGAGAATAGAATTCGAAGTTTGAAGTTTGGGATTGTAGGTACAAATCAAATTCATCGCATACTTCAGGTTAGTCAATGGCGTTCTATGGATTGAGACTCAAGTAGGCCTTGGAGGGTAGCTCGAATTACATAGCATGGAAAGATCGCATGGAAGTTGTATTAGAAGACAATGGTTTGAAGGATTTCATTGATCAAGAAATCCCCAAGTCAGGTGCAGCTAATGCACAAGAATAGCTTAATGGAAGAAGTGTGTGGCGAAGGCGAAATGGATTCTTCTGGAGGGAGTTCGAGAATGTATTGTCTTGAGTCTCTATGGGAAGGATACTCCATTTTCAATGTGGAAGACATTGAAGGACCTCTATCAGAACAATGGCAACCAGAGGAAATTGGTACTCAAGGAAAAGCTTCAGAAAATCAAGATGGAAAGGGGTGATACTATTTCTACATATCTGAACAAGCTCACCACCTAGAGAGATGAGCTTGGTAGTGTGGGAATAACTACTTCTGATGATGATATGGTGAGCCTTGCTCTCCTTGGTCTTCCAAAGAGCTAGCATAGCTACCAGGACCCTGTGAATGGAAGAGAGAAACTGTCAAATTTGGAATGACTGTGGTCAGATGTCATGCATGAGGAGATCAAGAGGAGCACTCGATATGGTTCTTCATCAAAGAATGACAATGAAGAAAATCTGGCCTTAGCGAGTAAAGCAAGGAAAGGGAAAGGGAAGACTTCCCATTCCAAATTGAATTCTTCTCATGGAGGGAAGAAGGGTGAAAAATATAAAGTGAGATGCTTTAATTGTCACGAGATGGGACATTATGAAACTAATTTCCCATAGAATAAGTCCAAGAAGGGACCCATAAAAGGATTGGAAGGTGAGGCATTAGCCTCTCAGTTCGAAATGGACTTTACCCTCATCACGTGTATGGCTTCATCGATGGTGGGTGGTGTTTGGTATCCTAACAGTGGAGCCTCATTCCACATGACCGACGATAAAAATTTATTTAGTACCTTGGAGGAGAAAGGCCTTAAGATGTGCATAGAGATGGGTGACGATGAAAAGTACTGTGTTTTAGGAGAAGACACAGTTGCTTTTCAGAGGGAGCATGGAGCTCCTCTCACCTTGACAGATGTGAAATATGTGCCTAGACTGAAGAAGAACTTGCTATCAGTCGTGATGTTGGAGGACAAAGGCTACGATGTTGTCTTCAGTAAAGGAAAGGCATTCCTAAGACACATAGCCATGGGTCAGACCAAGAGGATTGGGATTTGAGTGATAATCTCTATAAACTAGAGGTAGATGGCTATGATGCATTGAGTTCGAAAGCATAAATGGTGCAAAGCCAAGACATTGGCGAGTTATGGCACATACAATTGAGCCATCTACATCATGGGGCCTTGACGATAATGCATCAGATCTCTCGTGGACTTCCCAAAGGTAAACTTGAGCAAGTTGAAAAATGCAATGGTTTTTCCTTGGGAAAGTACACCAGGTCTTCCTGTCATGATTGAGACAGTCGAGAAGAAGTGATCTTAGAGCGAGTTCATATTGATTTGTGTGGACCATTCTCGATGGCATCCACTGTGAAGCAAAGGTATTATGTGATTTTTATTGATGATTTTTCTCGTAAATGATGGATTTATTTCATGCAGAAGAATGATCAAACCTTCTCAAATTTTTTTGAGTTCAAAGCTTTGGTTGAGAAATAATCAAGGAAGAAGATCAAGGCCTTGAGAAGCGACAACAGTTGAGAGCATGTCTCTCAAGAGTTTAAGAACTTCTGTGCAGCGGAAGGAATTAAACGGGAGTTGATGGCACCTCATAACCCATAGCAGAATGGGGTGGCTGAGAGGAAGAACAAAATGATTTTAGTGGCAACACGGGTGATGTTGCATGACCAAGGCCTACCAGTGCATTTGTGGGCTGAGGCATGTAACGCAAAAATCTAGTTGCAGAATAGAAACCTGCATCACATACATGGGATGGAAACACTAGAGGAAGCTTTCTCTGATAAGAGACCAGATGTGGGTCACTTCAGGATATTTGGCTCATTGGTATATTTCCATGTGACAAAGGATGCATAGAAGAAGATTGAGCCAACAGCTGAGTTGGGGATACTTGTGGGGTACGTTGATACACCTCATAACTATCAGGTGTACTTGCCAACCAGTCAGAGGACAGTGGTTCACATAGATCTCAATTTTGATGAACAAAAGACCATGCAAGCTTCCCTTGATAAGGAGCTCCAACTATAGGCTATGGAGTAACATTGGTTACTAAGGAGGATCCTCAGACCGATGCGGAGTAGCTACATGTAGAGAGTCCAAGAGTGGATACATCCACTCAAGCAGAGTCTTCTAGAGATGGATGGAAGTGCACAAGAGAAGCTAATAGATTGTTGTTGGATGCGAGAGAGAATGTGGGAGAACCATCTTCTCAGGGCAGATAGAGGATGTCACCTAAGAGGTACACTAGATACATGGCCCTTGTTGGGGAATGTGTTGAGACCGAGTCGTCTTCCTTTGAGGAAGCAGTGCAATAGCCGATTTGGGTTGATGCTATGGTGGAGGAGTATGACTCCATAGTTTGGAACATTGTTTGGGATGTGGTTCCAAGACTGGAGAGAAAGTCAGTTGTGAGTTCCCATTGTCTTCAGAAGGTAAAGCAAGCTGTTGATGGTAATGTGGAGAAACATAAGGCAATATTTGTTACCTATGGTTTCTCACAGGTTGACGAGATCGACTATGATAAGACTTTTGCTCTTGTAGAAAGGTACTCATCTCCCTGACCGATGTTGGTAATATCAACACAGATGGGTCAGAAGATCCATCATATGGATGTGAAGACTGCATTCCCCAATGGCAAGATTAAGGAAGAGGTGTACATAGAGCATCCAGAAGGTTTTGAGACCTTCGATCGTGAGTCGTGTTATCACTCAGATTTTCCTTGAAGTTGTTAGAAGAAGGAAAGGGGTCCGAGGTAACCACAAACCAATCTTTTAAGTACATAATCTAGCCAATATGTACTCAGACAGGGCTCTCTCTTTATGATTTAGCTTTGTTTATGAGATATTAGGCTAGTTATGAAAGCTTGGGGGGTTTTAATTTTGTTTGGTGGTGGAACTTAGAAGTGAATGGATAGAACAAGGTATTTCAAGCCATTCGGCTATGGAGTCAACTGAAGATGGCTTAACTGGATCAAGTTGATTTAACAAAGGGGAGTTTCACAGGGCAAGGTAGCTAAACAAAACTCAAATGATAGCTTCAAAAGGTGAAATGCTCTTGAAAAGGGAGGAAGGGTAGTTAAGAATCCTTCAACAAGGTCCAAGATGTGGGAAAGTGAGTACTCATTAACAAAAAGAAATTAAGAATTCTTTGTTAAATGGTCACTGTGATAAACTATGAAAGTAGGGAGAAACTAAGAATTCCCTACCTATAATAGCTTAGAAGAAAACATTAAGAATATAAACGATTTTAAAGACAGAATGCAGTTAAGCTCTTTCTAAAATATAAATTTTCGTTTATCATTGAGATATGAAACACATATGAGTATTTAAAATAGAAATTGTAAAAAACATAGGATGTAGACTACTTATTTGTTTCTCATTTGACATAGGTATCTTGTAAAAGTCCTTTGCTTTATTACTTTGTCCAGCCAGCCATACAATAGTTTTTCAACAACACTTCTAATCCAAAATAAGGTGTCTGCAAAAATGTCTAAGAATCCACCCTCAGTACTTCAAATAAGGAAGTACTTATACAATATTTACATCAAAATATCTTCTAACTAAGAGAGATATATTATAGGAAAACTAAATATCTTTTACATGAATGTAGAGACAGATGGTCTCGAAAGTAGAAACTCAATGTGAATTTCTTGTTTGTTGTCCCTGTTTTTGTTGAAGGAGCTAGAGGCAGGTCCCATGAATATGTATCTTGTTGTCTTGCTTGTAATTTTGTGTTGGATGATTGATTTTAGATTTTCACTAATACTCTTTTACCTGTGCCTGATACTCTTTACCTATTTTACCATCATTCATCATTTTTTACCAAATTTTACTATGGTAAATACTTCAATTTACTTCACTTTTTACCATGGTAAATCATAAGATGTCTCTCATGTTGGTCCACCAATCATCTCTTGGTATTCTTTTCCCTGTCAGTTTTCTATATATTTCATCTGCTTCTGTGTATTTTACAAAATTCGGTTGCACTAGAAACAAGTGCCTCACTTCATGCTCAATGTAAAAAAGGTTCTCCAAACTATCATAGAGAACTCTCCCTGTGGGGAATTCCTTGGGTGCAGATGAACTGGCCTGACTATTAGCTTGCTGATATAATTTGTTGACATAATCACCCTAAATCATTAGCTTGTCATTGATGACTAAAGGACTTGGAAGTCCTTTACTTTGTAAGATGCCAAATTTCTCCATAAACTCATCTATGTCTTCTTGCATATTTTGACATTTGTGTTCTAGGGTTTGCATTAAACTCCTAAATTTGGTCAATGCTTTCTTTATTTCAAGGATGGTAGTAGTCCTATCCTCATTGTTTAACTGTTCCAACTGGCATGTGCTTCTACTGTTTAGAATGTTTATTAATCTGATAGCTTCTTTAGGCTTCCTTCCTAGTTCTTCCTTGGTTTTTTCAATCTCTTGAAGAGCAACTTTCACTAAGTCAATTTGTTCAAAAATGATTTGAATTGATGACAAAATATTATTGATTGAATTAATGATATTGGTCCATAATATCTTTTTGATATCAGTCAAAGGTTTTTCAAATGTAAGATCTTTTGCTAGTGTTTTGATATATTGAGTCACGCCTTTGTTTTTTCTCATCTCTTCAGCAAAATTGAATTTTGATACATCAGATTTTTGCTCTAAAGTAATAAATTTCTCTTTTACTTTTTGCAGTTTAGTGACTTGGAGCTTCATTTCCTCCATGGACTTGATCAACTCTTTTGTGCTATGATTTGAATTTCCTGCCTGTGTTGTACATGTACATGTTACTTCTATAGTTATAGCTATTTCCAAAGGTAAATTTGGTGCTAAAGCAGTTGCCAATGTAGAAGGGACTACTGTAGAAACCATTGGCACTACATTTTGAGATTGAGTGGTTGATTCACATTCCCTTCTTTGTAGTGGTTTCTCTAATTCTTGCTCTGTCTCTTTTAGTTGCTCATTTAGCTTAAGGATTAAGTCCATAAGCTCTTCTTCATTTTTCTTCTTAATCAATTTAGCAGTTTGTGGGTAAATGAGTGGTGGAAATTTCAACTGCTTTCTCAGTGCCACTATATCTTCATTATTTTTCTTTATTAGGCTCTCTACAGCCTTTATATCCTTTAGGTTATGGCCCAACTCAATAATCAAATCCTTGAATGATTTGATTCTATTGTCCTTCGCCTGTGAGGAGGCCTTTTCTAGTTGCAATTGGGAAATATTGTTGTTTAGTGAATTCTGTAACCTATGTGCCATCATTGCCTTGCTTGTCAGTGTAGAATAAACCATCTCCCCTATTTTCTTATGCAGCTCAATCTGATATATGGGGTGGATATCTTTAGCTAAGACCTCAAAATCAGTCTTTAGGTAGTCTGCAAGTGACTTGGGCTACTGTACTGTGGGCTTTATAAAGCTCATCTGCTTTTTTCCTTTTTTGATGTCATAAGCTGACATCAACTTGGTTTGATTTGTAGGGGCCATATTCAAGTATTGAGTATAGGCTTGGGCCTTCAGCTGCTCATTCTTGGCCTTTATCTCCTTGAATTTTCCTTTTATGTCTATCATATTCTCAGACGAATACCTGAAGGATGAAACTTCAACACTTTGTTGTCTTTCAAGCTCTTGTCTTTTTGAAGTGGAAGATGTCCCACCTATTGGGAATGTATGTAGACTGTCTCCACCTTTCCTCAAACTCCCTGTTGTTTCCTCAAAGAATTCTTCCTCTGAATATGGATTTGGCCTGTACCTCTTAGCACCAGGCTAGCCTGAAGGAACACTGGTAGAGGTAGCTACTTCCCTGTCTCTTTTCAAGTTCTTTTCCTCATTCAGAGGAGTTTGCAAAATGGGGGGGGTTCCCCATATTAACCTGACCTGGATGAGGCTATGGTGGAGCTTCTTCTTCAGATATTTTAGGCTACTCTGACATCTCTAGTAGTTCTGATGCTGGAGTACTTGTTTCCTGGTCTTGTTCCTATGGTGGTTCTGCTGGGGGTGCACTAGTTTCTTGTGTGTGCCTTTGAGAAGTCTCTGCCATAGAGGCACTAGGCTCTATTGTTCGGTTTTGAGTAGATTCAATTGGTAGTTGTTCACAAGAGTATATGTCAAGTCTCTTTTCTAAGTCTTTCATCACATTTTCTACCTCAACTTGATCACTATCCATTTCAACTAGGGTTCCTTCCCTCCATTCATCCATATTTGCATACTACTTGATTTCAGGGATTCTGTGATGGATACATGGTGACAGCTTATGTTTCATTCTCCTATCACAAATGAAACCTTGTGGATCATATCTCCAAGAAAAACTTTTCTTTAGTCTCATTTTTCTATAATTTCTTTTGCTCTTTTCCCTGCTTCTCTATTGTTGTAGACAAAAGGGCCTAAGTGGTCTTTAATTCTCAATTATGCTTTCTTTTTTCCCTTGGTGAAATGAATTTGATTAGATTTTAACATTTCCCTATAATATTCAAGGGCAAACAATCTCATAGGCACATACTTAGGCAGTTTGAATGGAGGGAGTTCACAACCATGTATTTGACTCTTAGTGTGATTCTGGTATAAGTACTAGTCACCTATCTTTTACTACTTTGATAGTTGCAATATTCTCTTGATTTCATCACTAATCCTAGGATGAAGACTTCCTATCAGCATGGTGGTCACAGGGTGGACAAACTGGTCAATGAATTCATTGTATGAATAGGAACAAGTATGTGAATAGTGGAAAATGGAAGTCCAAAAAATGACTGATCTGGGATTACCCTTTGTATCAAGTTTATTTACAGAGAATGGGAACTTGTCAGACTGATAGTAAAGGAAAAGGTGATATATGACTATAGAATACTTGAATACCTTTTCATTTTCTAGACTCATGAACTGGTCATGGATTTTCTCAGTAATGAAAGCAGCATAGTTATATTTGACAACAAGAGTCTGACCAGGGGTAAAAATTGACATTAAAACTAGAGTCAATTCATCCACATATTCACTAGTGTTGAAACCCATGACTACAACTATCATATTGACTATATTTTTGCCTATCCCTGTGAATAAAGAAGCCAAATAGGGAGGAGGATCTTTGGGTTGATGTTTTTTATCCATAAAAGTCTGGAAAAGGTGACTGAGTTTAGACTGGGACATTTTAGATGCTTTCTCTAGTAATTCCCCAAGAGAAATGGGGGTGAGGTCTTAACTGGGTTGAAACTGTAGCATGTCATTGATTGAATCTGTAGTAATTGTGAAGAGAACAATTTGATTGGCAGACATTATTGCCTTGAGGGTGGTATTATAATTGGTGTGACATTGATGGATAATGTCCGGGAAAATGCGGACAGAGGGGAGCATGTACCTAGGGAGATTTGATTCCCAAAGTCATATTGTATCAGAGCCATTCATATAATTGTCATGGCATTGACAAAATACTTTCAAGCAACTTTCTTCGGTTACAAGGTCTTTTATTTGAAAATGTTTATCTGCTAAGGGCAGATAATCCAAATCACTGTGAGGGGTAGTGACATGAGTTATATTGAGCGCCACGGGGGTTTCCATTTCTGGTTCTTATGGATTCAAATAGGAAAATTGGGTTTTCAAGTGGAGTTAGTTAAAACAGAGGGTCCTGGGAATCTTCAATTCTAAATTCTATGACTGAATTATAATGAATTTTGGGTTTTTCAAAGTAATCACAGAGGAAATCAAGTATTTACAGGGTTTCTAGGAGGAAACTGGTAAATACACGTTTTTAAGTGATAGGCAATGGAGTGCAGGTTCACTAGGTGCAAATGGTGGATTGGAGCGGCGTCGAATTGCAAGTTTTATGGTGGTTGACAGTTGGAGTACGAGCTAGTTGACTTCAACATTTAGGCTGCATGCATGCATTTTCAGAATAAAGATGAAAAACTATTTTAACTTTGTTTTTATGCAAAGTCAAAGATTTTGGTAGGTTCGTAATATGGACAGGTGGGGTCTGCAGGGAGGTGACTTGATGTTTTGTCTTTAGTGGGAGGCGTTAAGTGGGTTTCATCGTACTGCTAGTGGGGGGTAAGTGGTATTTGGGTGAGACCATGTGATTCCATACACTGCTTGACATGTAGCATAGGTACTATTCATGAAACCGCTCACCATCGCACGATAAAAGTCAACCACAGATGTTCGTGCGATATGTACGATGACTGTCGGATCTGCGAGATCCGATCGGACGGTCATCGGGGAGTTGAAGTGACTAGCAGATACATAGGGCGGGCCCTAATAGAAATTAAAAAGGTTAATCATATCGAGGGTGATTCGATTGGTTATCGAGTTATTAATTAGTATAAATGACGTAATTAATCCTCATTAAATGGTGGCGGGGTTGGGTTCTCAATTAACAATGGATTAGCTAATTAATCCCATTTTATTGACTTTATATGGTTATATTTAACCGCTGGATGGAATATGTAATATTTGGGATTTATATCATAATACGGGCATGGGTAGTGTTTTTCAGGAATAAATAATAATAGTAATTATTGGTTAATATGACTTTATGGAATGTGAAATGCGCGCTAAGTTTAAAACATTTTCATCATACACATTTAAAACTTAGGTTAAGTGAATATGAGGGTTTATATGGAGAGTGTTTTATTTTCCCTAGGTAAAATGGTATTTTACTTAGGAAAAGCTTTATTAGGGAAATGAATAACCTATGAAGGGGGGTGAATATTGATGAAGGGGCTTAAGCACTTAGGCATTATAAATTATTGGGCTAAGGCTCCAATCTCTCCAAAAGTCAAAGAAATGCTCTAAGCCCCTCTAACTTTGGTAATTACCTTTAGTACTTAGGGGATTAGTGAATATTTTTAGGGGAATGAGTAGGGAAGTTAATTATTTTGAATGCTGAAGTGCTTTTCCATGTGATACATGCCTTTGCTTAGTGATGAAAGTTAAATATTTAAACATTTAAAGTTATCATTCACCACATATTTATTCTGCAACCATCATCTACTTACCCTACCTACATCACCCTAGAAATTTCACTTCTTTATTAGGGTGCACTTAGATTGGAAAACCCTTATCAAAATTTCTTTTCTTTTACATAGTGATATCTATCTAAATCTACACTTATTACATCTAAGGGCTCAGATTAAACTATTGAGCTCCTTTTATTCACTCTACCTATCTACTTATCTGCCAGGATTAAATTGTTTAGTCAGATCTTTATTCTCTATTTCTACAACATGAAATTGAAAATATGAACTATTCAAGATTGAACTATTTGACTATTCATGAATTGTGGCATAAGTGACAAGCTGCACATAATTTTTATTATACAAAATTACAAAAGTAGTGGCATTTAGACTTGCACACTTTCCTGTTCTTTTCTTTTTGTTGGGTTTCATTTTCTTTCTTTTTTTGACCTCTTTTTTATTCTTTTCACCCTTTGATTTTTCTTTTAGGGTATATCCTCTTTACATTTTTTAATTTTTTGCTTTTTTGATTTCTTATAAATGAGGAAAACCTTTGCAATAAGTAAAGGTATGAACATATTTTAGAGTTGAACCAAGTCAATCATGATATATGACACCTATTGGTATAGGGGCATAACAGTGGCTCCACATAGGGATGGCTTTCCCTGGGGAAAGTCAAGAACAGTAGATCAGTGGCCTCTAAATCACTGTGATTGTACCTTGCAATATTCCTCTTGCCTGCTGCTTTATGTATATGTATGACAGTAATACTTTTGAATCTTAGGGCCTTCTCTTCAGGCCTCAACTCCAAAATCTTTCTGTCCAATCAACACTATGACATTACAAAACATATAATATGTACTTCGAGGAACATGGTAATATTAGTAACTAGGATCAAAGTAATGCTTCAACATCCGACCATTGACTGGTCCTTCTTCTACTTTTGTACCATCTAACTCTTTAAGAAAATACGCATTGTTTCCTCTAAAATCATAGATGATGTATGGTCCTTTCCATAGGAAGTCAAACTTCCCATGTTTCCCCTTGTAATCTCTTCTTGAATCCCATCTTAACACTTTATCTCCAAGGTAGAAATATTCTGCCTTGGCTCTTCTATCAAATATCTTCTTAAGTTTCTCCTGCAACACTTGGGATCTTTGGTACACCTCCTCCCTAGTTTACTGCAAATTGATAGACTAGTGTATCCTTGTTTGAATATCATTAGGTTCCACTTGAGTTTCTTGGAGTATTTTCATGACAGGAACTCCTAATGGTGAAGGAAAAACAACCTCCATGCCATATACTAACTCATAGGGACTGGTTCCAATGGATTTTTGGGTTGTAAGCTTGTCTGCCCATAAAGCATTGATCAATT
>APFE030670368.1:3916-23275 GCA_000404065.3 Pinus taeda | reverse complement strand
TCCAAGTGTTGTTGATCTGATTTAGAAAAAATAGTTAGATCATCTAGATATATAACAAGAAAATCATGAATTTCTTTGCAAAGGTAATGTCCATTGCTCTTTGGAAGGTTGCTCCTATGTTTTTTAGTCCAAATGGGATTTTGATGTATATGAAAGTACCCCATGGTGTTGTAAAAGCAGTTTTCTCTTGGTCATCAGGATGAACCAAGATTTGGTTATATCTTAAAAACCCATCTAAAAGTGAAATTCTAGAAGAACCCACTACACTTTCTAAAATATGATCCATTTTGGGTAAAGGATAGTTATCTTTAAGAGAGACCTTATTTACATTTCTCAGATCAACACATAACCTTATTTCTCCAGTTTTCTTCCTAGTAGGTACCAAATTAGACACCCACTCTGAAAATCTAATAGGGGAAATAATCCCTACTTCACACATGCATTTTATCTCTTTCTCGATTGATGGTAATAGCACAGGGTTAATTCTTTTGGGTTTCTGTTTAAAAGTCTTTTGATTTTCTTTTAGAGGTATAGTGTGTTGAACGATAGAGGTGTCACAGGACTTCAAATTTTCGTAATTCCAAACAAAGACATCCTGGAATTCCCTCATAAGTTTAACATACTTTACTTTCTGATCAGGAGGTAAACATTTTGACAATTTTATCATTTCTGGATTGTCCTGTGTTCCTAAGTTGTACTCTTCGATATCTGCTTTTAATGCCTCCATTTTATGTTTCTTGGGAATGTCATTGGAGTCAAACAAATCTTCCAGAGGAGTCAATCCTTTGGGTAAATGATTGTCTTTTAGGTTGATAACCTCTGTTTCTTCTTCAATTATTTCACCTCAGTCCATTTGTTTCAGGTCTTGAATTTCTTTTTGTGTGAATTTTGTGGGATGAAGCATATTTATTGAACTTTCTTCTGAAATGTTAATTTATACCTCATTTATTTGATTAGAACTAATAACTGTGTCAACATCTATGTTAATGTTAGAAAACTCTTCATCTAAAGTTAAAACATTATTGATCTGCTCATCACTATCAAAAACCTGCCAGTTCTTCAGATTATCGGGGATGGCCGGTCTATGCCTAATCTTAGCAGTTTATTTATGATTAGGTTGAAAATGTAATTTGTAGGTGTTGGAAAACATGGCCATGTTGTGGGCTTGCATGTCGTGTTTTCTAGGGATAGTTGCAAGCTGGGTTTCCAAAAATGTGTTGAGAATTTCTATGACTATTCCTCTATAATATCCTAGTCTAGGATCCCTAGTTGAGTAAGTTCCTTTAATCTGTTTAATTATTAATTTTGAATCTCCTATGACAGACACCATGATTGCTCCTAATCTTTTAACAAGTTTAAGACCCAATAAGAGAGCCTCATATTCTGCCATATTATTGGTGCATATAAAATTTAATCTATAGACATGGCCTTCAACATGATCATTTTCTAAATTGTACACCCAAACTCCTACTCCTGCTCCTAGTTTATTGACTGAGCCATCAAATTCTAAATGCCAAAGGATTTCATGCTTATAATTTTGTTTGGGGTAGTAGGAACTTATTTAATCATGGGATCTGGGTTTTCATTTTCATCTGATTTTTCTTTGTTATCCGATATTTCCTGAATATGGACACTTGATTTTTCTTTTTCAATTTCTTTTGGTTCTGCTGCTACAACCTCTAAAGTATTGGAAGGACTAGTTTCTACATTATAAAGAATGAACGAATTCATATCAGAGTGTACTGAGTAGATGGGGAAATTTTGGGGTCTTTCTTGACTACTTACTACGTATTTCATCAATGTTTCTTTGTATAGTTTCTGTGGCTGTCAAAAAACCAATATAGTGGCATATGACATATCCAATTGAAGAGATCCCTGAAGTTTATCACCCTATGATCTGGACAATAATATTCCATATTTGGATGGTATATCTGCTACCACTATGTCCATTAAAATTGTTTTTGAAGGGTATTGAACCAATGAAACACACAAGTATTTTATCAGTCCTAAACATTGAGTCACTTGACTAGAATCAAAAGAAAACAAATCTTTGTATTGTTTAGTGATGTCTAGGTCTAGCTTTTCCATTAGATACTTGGTTATGAGATTATGAGATGCCCCAGAGTAAAACATGGAATTGTGAAGAATCTTATCATGTATGTTTAAGATCACATAGAAGGGAGGAATTCCTCCTTCCAATGGTTTTCCATTCACTTCTGGGCCAAAGATTAATTTGGGTTGGTCATCAAAAAGATTAATTGAGTCTTTAGTTCTAGTAATTTTCAGTGATCTATTGATTGAGATCAGTAGGCATCATGTTTAGCTAATTCAGATAATGGGACAAATTTTTTTAGCTTACCTACGTATGTTTCCAAATTAAAGGGTTTTTCTATTTGGGCCTTTGGATTTCGAGCAATAGTATCCTCTCTGTTTTCTGTGTTTTCTATGTTTTTCTCATTTTTACGAGTAGAATCATGATTTGTTGATTCTTCTAGATCAACCTCTGGAGGTTCTTCCACAGTTCCCTTGGAAGGAAGGGAAGTGGGGGGTTGTTTATTTTTTGGTTGATTATCAGAGACATCTTCAAATATGGGGTTAAAAGGATTAGTGTTTGATCTAGAAAGAATATGTATAGGTTTGATTACTATCTTACGTTTTTTGGGCTGATTTGGAACCATTTGCTTGTTCGTTTCAGGGACTTCAATTCTCCTACTTCTTAGATTGTATTGCTTGTGCACCTCAAAGATGGTTGTGTCATATCCTTCTCTAAAGTTGAATGATTCCCCTGATTGGGTTTGGAACTATTTAAGTATGTGGGCCTATTGATCATCTTAGGTTAAGAAAACTTCTCCTTCATCATCAAGCCCCATAAGATTAATTTGAGTATATTCTTCTAGGCCTTCATAGTAGGAAGCTTCTGCATAGTTCTCCTGAAAAGCAGGTCTAATGTTTTGGTCAGGACCATTCTTCCCAGTGTTCGAGTTTTGATTTTTCCTAAAATTAGGATTTCTCCCTGTATTGGTTTGTTGGCTATCCCAAGGAGATTTCCTTTCAATTGTCTCCACTCTATCTCCTAGTCTATCCATTCCTTTAATTATGGCATCTAGCTTTTGTTCAAAGATTGATCTTTCTTCCTTTAATGGTATCCTCCTTTCACTTATGGCCTTGGCTCTTTTAGATAACAAGTTGGCTTCAACACTGACTGCTATGATTTTCATATCTTCCAAAGTAGGGGGTTTCATTCTCTTAGCTAGAAAGTCATATCAGAATCAAATTCATCTAGGAATTTGATTTAGGATAAACCAAGTGGGAGTCTAAGATCTAGTGGGATAGCATTATACACACTGTTGAATCTAGTGCAATAGTCCTGCACAGTTTCTTGTGGTCCTCTTCTTAGGTTCTCGTATTCAGATAGAATTTGAAGGGGGTCTTTTCTTTTCTCCCACCTGTTCAAGAATTGCTGATAGAGAGTTCTTAGGCTGTCTATAATATTTGCTGTTAAGGCTCTGAACCAGGTTCTAACTTCCCGAGATAAACTTTGAACGAATATTCTCATTTGCACATCAGCAGTATCTATTTCATAAATTTCAAAATAACCAATCATCTTCTTAGTGTGTTGCTAGGCTGTATAAGTTCCAGTGCAATCAAAGGTAGTGATCTAACTTTGGTAGTCCTAGCGCAAGGCACTTAAATTTACTGGTAGTACCAGGGGGGCATATCTGTTAGCCATTGCTGTTGGTAATGGTGAAACAAAAGTTGGAGTTGGAATGACAGTGGATGTTTTAGTTATGGATAGAGAGCTAGAGGTGATGGTCTGATGTGGAGTGGTTTTAGGTTGAGAGATAGGAGGGAATGATGATGAGCTTGTAGAAATAGAAGTAATTACAGAGGGATTAGGTGTTCCTTTAGTGGTAAGATTAGATTTTGGTGAGTTCTCCAAATATATATCAATTGAAAAATTGGTTGCTCATATTTCTAATTCTCAGATGAACTTTGGGTCTTGGACTAGGTCTGCTAATTCAGAATCGGATGAAGTTCTAAACAAAGAGTTTCCAAACTATTCATCAAAGGGTAGGTGTTCGAGATAAATCCACCTAACAGGACAAGGTTAGGACCTAAATGTGGGTCGAGGACTAACAAAACTTTCTTGTCTTCTAAGAATTTTGGGGATCAGATTGGGGTTCTCAAACACTTGTGGTGGATTGGGATCAGGATTAGCTCTAGTGTAACGAGTCCTTTCTGAAGACAGATTTTTGAGTTTTGGTTTTGGTTTTCTTAATAGATATCAAAACAACTTATATGATTTATTTAAGATGTTTTTAGATTTAAGTTTTAAATTTTCTTAAATATTTGTTTTGACTGAGGAATTGTCCTTCCCCAGTGGAGTCACCACTATGTTATCACTCAGATTTTCCTTGACATTATTAGAAGAAGGAAAGGGGTCTAAGGTAACCATAGACCAATCTTTTAAGTATAGAATCTATCCAATCTATACTTAGAGAGGGCTCTCTCTTTATGATTTAGCTTTGTTTATGAGATATTAGGCTAGTTATGAAAGCTTGGGGGGTTTTGATTTTGTTTGGTGGTGAAATTCAGGAGCAGATGGATAGAACAAGGTATTTCAGGCCATTGGGCTATGGAGTCAACTGAAGATGGCTTAACTAGATTAGGTTGATTTTACAGAGGGGATTTTCACAGGGCAAGATAGCTAAAAAAAAAGACAAATGATAGCTTAAAAGGGTGAAATGGTCTTGAAAAGGGAAGAAGGGTAGCTAAGAATCCTTCAACAAAGTTCAAGATGTGGCAAAGTGGGTGCTCATTAACAAAAAGCAATTAAGAATTCTTTGTTAAATGGTCACAATGATAAACTATGAAAGCATGGAGAAACTAAGAATTCCCTACCTATAATAGCCTAGAAGAAAACATTAAGAATATAAATGATTTTAAAGACAGAATGCAGCAAAGCTCTTTTTGAAATATAACTTTTCGTTTATCATTCAAATATGAAAAACATATCAGTATTTAAACCAGAAAACTATAGAAAACACAGGATATAGAGTGCTTAATTGTTTCTCATTTGACACAGGTATCCTGTAAAAGTCCTTTGCTTTATTACTTTGTCCAACCATCCATACAATAGTTGTTCAACAACACTTCTATTCCAAAATAAGGTGTCTACAGAAATGCCTAAGAATCCACCCTTAGTACTTCGAATAAGGAAGTACTTATACAAAATTTACATCAAAATATCTCCTAACTAAGAGAGATATATTGTAGGAAAACTAAATAACTTTTACATGAATATAGAGACAGATGGTCTCGAAAGTAGAAACTAAATGGGAACTACTTATTTGTTGTCCTTGTTTTTGTTGAAGGAGCTAGAGGCAGGCCCTATGAATATGCATCTTATTATCTTGCTTGTAATTCTGTGTTGGATGATTGATTTTAGCTTTTCACTGATACTCTTTTACCTGTGATTGATACTCTTTACCTATATTACCATCATTCATCCTTTTTAGCAAATTTCACTATGGTAAATACTTCAATTTACTTCATTTTTTACCATGGTAAATCATAAGATGTCTCTCATGTTGGTCTACCAATCATCTCTTAGTATTCTTGTCCTTATCAGTTTTCTATAGATTTCATCTGCTTCTGTGTATTTTACAAAATTCAGTTGCACTGGAAACAAGTGCTTCACTTCATGTTCAATGTAAAAAAGGTTCTCCAAACTATCATAGAGAACTCTCCCTATGGGCAATGCCTTGGGTGCAGATGAACTGGCTTGAATATTTGCTTGCTGATATAATTTGTTGACATAATCATCCTGAATCATTAGCTTGTCATTGATGACTAAAAGACTTGGAAGTCCTTTACTTTGTAAGATTCAAAATTTCTCCATAAACTCATCTATGTCTTCCTGCATATTTTGACATTTGTAGTCCAATGTTTGCATTAAACTCATTTTGGTCAATACTTTCTTTATTTCGAGGATGGTAGGAATCCTATCCTCAATGTTTAACTATTCTGATTGATGCATGTTTCTACTATTTAGAAAGTTTATTAATATGATAGCTTCTTCAGGCTTCCTTCCTAGTTCTTCCTTGGTTTTTTCAATCTCTTGAAGAGCAACTTTCACTAAGTCAATTTGTTCAAAAATGATTTGAATTGATGACCAAATAGCATTGATTGAATGAATGATATTGATCCATAGTATCTTTTTGATATCAGTCAAAGGCTTTTCAAATGTAAGATCCTTTTCTAGTGTTTTGATCTGTTGAGTCAAGCCTTTGTTTTTTCTCATCTCTTCAACAAAATTGAATTTTGATACATCATATTTTTGCTCTAAAGTAATAAATTTCTCTTTTACTTTTTGCAGTTCAATGACTGGGAGCTTCATTTTCTCCATGGACTTGATCAACTCTTCTATGCTCTAATTTGAGGTTCTTGCCTGTGATGTACCTCTACCTGTTACTTCTATAGTTGCAGCTATTGCCAAAGGGACATTTGGTGCTAGAGCAGTTGCCAATGTTGAAGGGACTGATGTAGAAACTATTGGCACTACATTTTGAGGCTGAGTGGTCGACTCACTCTGCCTGCTTTGTAGTGTTTTCTCTAATTCTTGCTCTGTCTCTTTTAGTTGCTCATTTAGCTTAAGGACCAAGTCCATAATCTATCCTTCATTTTTCTTCTCAATCACTTCAGCAGTCTATGGTTGAATGAGTGGCGGCAATTTCAACTGCTTTCTCAGTGCAGCTATATCTTCATTCTTTTTTTTATTAGGCTCTTTGCAGCCTTGATATCCTTTGGGTTATGGCCCAACTCAATAATCAAATCCTGCAATAATTTGATTCTGTTGTCCTTTGCCTATGAGGATGCCTTTTCTAGTTGCAATTGGGCAGTAGTGTTGTTTAGTGAATTCTGCAACCTATGTGCCATCATTGCCTCTCTTGTCATTGTAGAATAAACCGTCACCCCCGTTTTCTTATGTAGTTCTATCTGATCTATGGGATGGATATCTTTAGCTAAGACCTCAAAATCAGTCTTGAGGTAGTCTGCAAGTGACTTAGGCTGTTGTACTATGGGCTTTAGAAAGCTCATCTTCATTTTTCCTTCTTTGATCTCATAAGCTGACATCAACTTAGTTTGTTTGTATGGACCATGTTCAAGTATTGAGTATAGGCTTGGGCCTTCAGCTGCTCATTCTTGGCCTTTATCTCCTTTAATTTTCCTTTTATGTCTATGATCTTCTCAGATGAAGATCTGAAAGACGAAACTTCGAAACTCTGCTATCTTTCAAGCTCTTGTCTTATGAAGTGGAAGGTGTCCCACCTATTGGGAATGTATGTAGATTATCTCCACCTTATTTCCTAAAACTTCCTATTGTTTCCTCAAAGAATTCTTCCTCTGAATACGGATTTAGCCTGTGCCTCTTAGCACCAGGCTGGTTTGAAGGACCACTGGCAGGGCTAGCTACTTCCCTATCTCTTTTCAAGTTCTTTTCCTCATTCAGAGGAATCTGAAAAACAGGGGGGTTCGCCATATTAACCTGAGCTAGATGCGGCTATGGTGGAGCTTGTTCTTTAGAGATTTCAAGATGCTCTAACATCTCTGGTTGTCTTGATGCTGGAGTACTTGTTCCTTCATCTTTTTCCTGTGGTGGTTTTGTTGCGGGTGCACTAGTTTCCCGTGTGTGCCTTTGAGAAGTCTCTATTGTAGAGGCACTAGGCTTTGGTATTGGTTTTTGAGTAGATTCAACTGGTACCTATTCACAAGAGTCTAAGTAAAGTCTCTTTTCTAAGTCTTTCATCACATTTTCTACCTCAACTTGATCACTATCCATTTCAACTAGGGTTCCTTCCTTCCATTCATCCATATTTGCATACTGCTCTATTTCAGGGATTCTATGATGGATATATGGTGACAGCTTATGTTTCACTCTTCTAGCACAAATTAAACCTTCTGGATCATATCTCCAAGCAAAACTTTTCTTTAGTCTCATTTTTTCTATACTTTCTTTTGCTCTTTTCCCTGCTTCTCTATTGTTGTAGACAAAAGGGCCTAAGTGGTATTTAATTCTCATTTGTGCTTTCTTTTTTGCCTTGGTGAAATGAATTTGATCAGAGTTTAACATTTGCCTATAATATTCCAGGGCAAAAAATCTCATAGGCACATACTTAGGCAGTTTGAATGGAGGGAGTTCACAACCATATATTCGAATCTTAGTGTGATTCTGGTATAAGTACCAGTCACCTATCTTGTATTGCTTTTATAGTTGTAGGATTCACTTGATTTCATCACTAATCCTAGGAGGAGGACTTCCTATCAGCATGGTGGTCACAAGGTGGACAAACTAGTCAATGAATTCATTGTATGAATAGGAACAAGTATGTGAATAGTGGAAAATGGAAGTCCAAAAAATGACTGATCTGGGATTACCCTTTGTATCAAGTTTATTTACAGAGAATGGGAACTTGTCAGACTGATAGTAAAGGAAAAGGTGATATATGACTGTAGAATACTTGAACACCTTTTCATTTTCTAGACTTATGAACTGGTCATGGATTTTCTCAGTAATGAAAGCAGCATAGTTATATTTGACAACAGGAGGCTAAGTAGGGGTGAAAATGAACATTAAAACTAGATTCAATTCATCCACATATTCACTAGTGTTGAAACCCATGACTGTAACTATCATATTGACTATATTTTTGCCTACCCGTGTGAAGAAAGAAGCCAAATAGGGAGGAGGATATTTGGGTTGATGTTTTTCATCCATAAAAGTTTAGCAAAGGCGACTGAGTTCATACTGGGATAGATGGTTTCTCTAATAATTCCCCAAGGGAAATGGGAGTGAGGTCTTGACTGGGCTGAAACTGTAGCATTTCATTGATTGAATCTACAGTAATTGTGAAGAGAATAGTTTGATTGGGGGAAATTATTGCCCTAAGGGTGGGATTATAATTGGTGTGACATTGATGGATAATGTCAGGGAATATGCACACAGAGGGGAGCATGTACCTTGGGAGATTTGATTCCCAAAGTCCTATGGTATTAGAGCCATTCATATAATTGTCCCAGCATTGACAAAATACTTTCAAGGAGCTTTCTTCAGTTACAAGGTCTTTTATTTGAAAATATTTATCGGCTAAGGGCAGATAATCCAAATCTTTCTAAGGGGTAGTGACAGGGGTTATATTGAGAGCCACGGGGGTTTCTATTTCTAGTACTTGTGGATTTAGATAGGAAAATGGGGTTTTCAAGTGGAATTGGTGAAAACAGAGGGTCCTGGGAATCCTCAATTCTAAATTATGCCACTGAATTATAATGAATTTTGGGTTTTTCAAAGTAATAACAGAGGAAATCAAGTATTTACAGGGTTTCTGGGAGGAAACTAGTAAATAGTTGTTTTTAAGTGATGGGCAACAGAGTGCAGGTTCACTAGGTGCAAATGGTGGACTGCAGCGGCATCGAACTACAAGTTTCAAGGTGGCTGACGATTGGAGTATGAGCTTGTCGACTTCAACATTCAGGTTGCATGCATGCATTTTCAAAATAAGGACGAAAAACTATTTTAAATTTGTTTTTATGGAAAGTCAAAGCTTTTGGTGGGTTCGTGATATGGACAGGTGGCATCAGTGGGGAGGTGACTTGACATTTTGTCTTTAGTGGGGGGCGGTAAGCGGGTTTCATCGCACCGCTAGTGGGGGTTAAGTAGTATTTGGGTGAGACCGCGCGATTCCATACACTGCTTAACATGTAGCATAGGTACTATTCACAAAACCACTCACCATCGCATGCTAAAAGTCGACCATAGAGGTTCGTGCGATATGCACGATGACCATCGGATCTACGGGATCCAATCGGATGGTCGTCGGGGAGCTGAAGTGACTAGCAGATGCGGAGGGCAGACCTGCTATAAATTAAAAAGATTAATCATATCAGGGCTGATTCGATTGGTTATCGAGTTATTAATGAGTCCAAATGACGTAATTAATCCTCATTAAATGGTGGCGGGGTTGGGTTCTCAATTAACTACGGATTAGCTAATTAATCCCATTTTATTGACTTTATATGGTTATATTTAACTGTTGGATCGAATATATAATATTTTGGATTTATATAATAATACGGGCGCGGGTAGTGTGTTTTCGGGAAATAAATAATAATATTAATTAGTGGTTAAAATTACTTTATGGAATGTGAAATGCACATAAGTTTAAGACATTTTCATCATACACATTTAAAACTCAGGGCAAGTGAATATGACGGTTTATATGGAGAGTGTTTTATTTTCCCTAAGTAAAATGGGATTTTACTTACGAAAAGCTTTATTAGGGAAATGAATAACTTATGAAGGGGGGTAAATATTGATGAAAGGGCTTAAGCACTTAGGCATTATAAATTATTGGGCTGAGGGTCTGGTCCCTCCAAAAGTTAGAGAAATTCTCTGAGCCCCTCTAACTTTGGTAATTACCTTTAGTACTTAGGGGATTAGTGAATATTTTTAGGGGAATGAGTAGGGAAGTTAATTATTTTGACTTTGAATGCTGAAATGTCTTTCCATGTGATACATGCCTTTGCTTAGTGATGAAAGTAAATGATTTAAACATTTAAACATATCATTCACCACATATTTATTCTTCAACCATCATCTACTTACCCTACCTACTTTACCCTAGCATTTTCACTTCTTTATTAGGGTGCACTTAAACTGGAAAACCCTTATCAAACTTTCTTTTCTTTTACATAGTGATATATATCTAAATCTACACTTATTACATCCAAGGGCTCAGATTAAACTTTTGAGCTCCTTTTATTCACTCTACCTATCTACTTACCTGCCAAGATTAAACTGTTTGATCATATCTTTATTCTCTATTTCTACAACATGAAATTGAAAATATGAACTAGTCAAGCTTAAACTATTTGACTGTTCATGAATTGTCGCATAAGTGACAAGCTGCACACAATTTTTGTTATAGAAAAGTACAAAATTAGTGGCATTTAGACTTGCACACTTTCCTAGTCTTTTCTTTTTGTTGGGGTTAATTTTCTTTCATTTTTTTGACCTCTTTTTTATTCTTTTCACCCTTTGATTTTTCTTTTAGTGTATACCCTCTTTGCATTTTTTAATTTTTTGATTTTTTAATTTTTTACAAATGTGGAAAACCTTTGCAAGAAGTAAAGGTATGAACATATTTTAGAGCTAAACCAAGTCAATCATGATATATGACACCTATTGGTATAGGGGCATAACAAGTCCCATGTGTGCCAACTCAAGAGAGCTTTGTGCAGGCTGAAGCAAGCACCTCATGCTTGGTACATTAGGATCAATAGCTACTTCACTGGGTTGGGTTTCACAAATAGTGAAGCGGATGCAAACCTGTACCACATCTTGGTGAAAGGAAAGCAGTTGATCATTGTACTTTATGTTGATGATCTCATATTTACAGGTGATGATCAGTTGACCATGTCTTGTAAGGAGGACTTTGCAATAGAATTCAAGATGAAAGACATGGGTCTCATGCATTACTTCCTTGGCATGGAAGTATGGTAGAAGGATGGGGAGTTGTTTGTGTCTTAGGGTAAGTATGCCAATGAGATACTTAGGAGATTCCACACGGAGAAGTGCAAGCCCATGTCGACTCATATAGCAGGTAACTAGAGGAAGGAGGATGCTACCTCAGGAGAAGTAGTAGAAGCTACTATGTATAGGTAGCTCATGGGTTCACTGATGTACTTAGTGAACACATGGCCAAATTTGTGCTATGTGGTGAACCAGCTAAGTCAAGCTATGTTTTAGCCTACCAAGATGTTTTGGAAGGCGAGAAAGCGTGTATTGAGATACCTCAAAGGCATCTTAGTATGGATTATGGTACAAATGTACAGAGGGAGTGAAGCTACTGGGCTTCACTGATGCAAATTTCGCAGGGAGTCCATCAGATTGTAAGATCACATCAGGTGGAATTTTCAATCTTGGGTCAACGACAGTTTCTTGGTACAGTAGGAAACAAAGGTTGGTTGCACTCAGCTCGGCAGAGGCCGAATACATGGCTGCAAGTCAGGAAGCATGTGAGGCCATCTGGATGTGGAAAATTTTAGTTGGTTTGTTTGATCAGAGGATGGATCCAACTGTGATCTATTGTGATAATAATAGTTGTAAAAAACTCTCTGAGAATCTATTATTTCATGGTAAGTCCAAGCACATCGACATTCGGTATCATCATATCAGAGACTGTGTGGTGATGAGGATCATGTTGTTGCAGTGTATTTTGACGGATGAGCAAGATGCTGAAATTTTGACTAAGGCATTGTCAAAGTGTAAATTCGAGTTCCATAGAGATAGGATTGGGGTGGCAGATAATCCCTTTCTTGTTGAGAGGGAGTTTTGAAATGTGGCAACAAGAATATTCCAATTTTAATTTGTACTTAAATTAAAATTGAGAATTAAAATTCGAATTTAGTCTCACCAGCTACTTGAAAAATAATTAATTAATTCATTTGAGTTAATTAGTTGGATAAATTCAAGCTAGAATAATTTGTGAAGTCATGCAACAATTATCCCTTAAATTAAGAAGATTATCCCTTAATTAAGGAGATAAGGATGAGTTGTAATTGAGTTGTAATTAGATAACGCAGTTATGTCCAGTTCAATTAGTTCCAAATAGTTTGAGGAACTAATTGTGAGTTCAGTTAGTTAATGCATACATGCAACAAACTAGTGTACTCCAGATAACTGAAGATTCTCTCATAAATAACTCATGAATTTCTATTCAGAGAAAGACCCAGTTGAGATTGAAGGAAGGATAGTGTACTATCAGTTGCTAGAAATTTCCTATAAGGAAAACTCTTGCATACAGAAGGAATTCATTCCTTGAGATTTGTGCACTTTTACAGGGTGTAAGATCAGTGTGAGTGATCAGTGTTACACATGGTAATAGTAGGATCACCTAGGAAAAATTGCGCTAGGAAATAGGAGTTTGGAGGGTAGTGTGGAGGACTTAATGAGAAGTCTATTTTTCTTGTGAACATCTGTGAGGATTCTACTGAGTGTTGGCTAGCTGTGAGAGCTAAAGCTGTGTGTAATCCTGAGATATTTCCACTTGTATGATAATACAGATAGTGGGGTTTTTAGCTGAGGCTTTCCCTTGAGTATTCTTCTATGTGTTATGTGCATTGATTCTAATTCTAGTTATATGTGTTATGCTTGGACTTGCTCAAATCTATTAAGCTTCTGCAAGTTTGATTGTAGAACTAGATTAAGTATTTTGCTTTGGTTGTATTGCATTATTAGGTTTATCTATAGTGATAATTTCTACACCCAAGATTTAACAACCCACATCCATATCACGCGCTCCCAATCTCTGACCTTTATTGACCCGAGAGCACATGAGATTTGTGGTTTTGCTTGGGCCCCTTGTGGTTACGTGGCAACTTTACGTTAACTCGTGTGCTCTCCAAAAAATACCGCCCTTCAATGAAAAGTGGTGCGATGGCCTCTTAGACGACCTCCCCACATAGGTCGAAACCATCTAGTATTCACTTATCAAATTCCGCACTAAATTTTAAAATTTATCCGTTAAAATGCTGAAGACCCTCGTTTTCAATCTTCTCACCCATTTACACAATAAAACCTACCTAACCCTTCCTATCCCACCCTGAACATCTGCTACTCAATTTGACCTCCGATTACCTTCCAAACACTGCCAGGACTTCATCCACAGACCTCTGAGCTTAAATAAAGGAATTTATCCCCTTCCTGCAAACCTGTGTTTTCATTAACTACTGGTTTATTTTTGTACGTGATCATATAAGAATTGGACATACAATTTTTATAATAGTTAAAAACCTATTTTTTCCAAATTCTCAGGAAATGTATTCAAATGGTTTTCCTCATTAGAAGATTCCATACATTAGCACACTAGAAGAAATCATTTACATGGAGGTAGTGAATAATAAAACAGAGATGAAATCATTTTCACTAGCAAACAATGAAAGATTCATACTAGCAACTCTCCAGGACATATTTTTACTACTTATTACTTATGTCTTATTGTAAAAGGTAAAAGTGAAAAGATAATTGTTATCAAAAAACCCAACCCTGATAGGTTCTTGATCAGGAAGACTTTGAGTAACTATTTCAAACCAGACTTTTCGCTGAGGCTTAGCCTGCTCAACCTCAGAGGGCTCTCTCACTAGGTTAAAGATATTAGTTTAAAGATTAGATGGCTAACTCCATGGAAAAACAAGTGACAAAGTATAAAAGTTTGAACACAATCAATAAATATCCATTGGGCTTATGGAGTCAGAGTATGTTTCAGTATCACAGCAAGATTGGCTTAACATGGAAGTTAGGGCATAAAGACTCTTAATGTATTAGCAAAACAAAGAAATAATATAAGGAACACAATCTATAAACACGTGAAGGAAGATAGAGGATTGCCAATGAATTCTAAGTAACATTTGTTCATACCACTGCAAGTGAGTAAATGAAGAAAAACATGAGAAAATAAAACATTAAAACTCTCTTCTGAATCCTGACTAGTGAAGCCAAAACCTCTGTATTAACATGAAAAACACAACCTCCACAATGACATAGTATGATTGTTTCTTTTGAAAATTTCCAACCCTGAGGTATTCCACCTCTTTTCCTTTATTGATTTTTCATTACAATCTTGGATTCCCTGATCCAACATGACGGAAATTCAAATTTCCTATCTTGACACCTATTCATTCCTAAAACAAACTATTAATTACAAGTAGCAGTGATCTAACAATCTTAGAGTCCTAATACAATTAGGAGTACAACTCCTTATTATGATAGTAGCAACTTAAACTAGGAAATAAATTCTATGTTTGATAGTTGCTCCTCCTTAACTTCGACCTTGGTTATGACCATAACCGTGTTGCTGACCTTCAATAACTTCTCCTTCATATGTCCTGAAAACTAGGAAACTTTCCCTTGCAGTGCAGTCTTGGTATTCAATGATGTTCTTTGAATCTCCTGCTGACCAAATTAGCCCCTTTAATCATATAACACATGTTGAATTTAGCCATAAAACGCTACTCTTATACTTGTGCCAAAACTAAACTCACTCAAGTTGCCTAAAGAAAGTCAAACTAGATGAGCTACGAAATGAACTGTTGTTTTTATAGTGCAAGGATTAGTTCTTGCATATATCTTTCATTCCTTAAGTTTTTCTTCACTTAGGCTTTAAACCTTCTTAAATGATCTCCTTACATTTCTGCAGCAGCATCCTTCTTCAAAAATAACCCCTTTCTTCCTTTGAATATTTACGAAAAAGAACAAAACCGCACCTACAATAGTTTTGTAGCGCGCTACGAAACTGCTATGCATGTCACCTACAGTGGTTTCGTAGCGCGCTACGAAACTGCTGTGTGAATTAATTTACACAGTTTTTTCCCAAGAAAAATCCTTATAAGGATTCTTCACAGCTATTTCATTATGTAAATATGTCATCACCCATCCATGAAAACAACTTCAAAAAGTAATGTCCTCAAAAAGAAATGTCTTTGTTTTAACCAAAATTGTATTAGTGTTTCATCACTTACTACCCTGTTTATTTGTGTTGAGGTTGACCTCCAAACTTGCTCAGCTAAATTTCCAGGTCTTCAATTTGTCTTTTCATCACAATGATATTAGTTCTTAGTCTGTCATTGATCCATCTGATATACCTTGCTTCCTTAATTGCAAGGACAGTCTATGTGAAGTAATGAGAATCTCTGCTAAGTACTTCCGGTTTTGAAACTTTTCTTTCTTCCCATATGGCCTTTATTCTTTTGAAATTGGCTTTTTCAATTGCATGTTTCCTTTCCCTTTTCTTAATTTGTGCAATCTCCAAATTGGCAAGCTTTAATTTCTTTTTTACTTCCTCATAGTCATTTTCTTCTTCTTGAGTATCAATTGCTATGCTTCTGTCATCTTCGTGAATTAGTGATGGTTGCACTACTGGAACTATGAGCTCTTCACGGAATCCTGATATCTCCCCTGTATCACTTACCTTCGGCTCTACCTCCTGTAACCTTTTGGATTGCCTAGTCATAGGCCTTTTGGGCTTAAAAACAAATTCTAAAACCTGATCATCAAATTGTGGATTTTTAGAGGATTTCATCTTTTTTGACTTGCCCTCACCTAATTCAATGAAGTCTACTTGGACCAAAGGGGACTCCTCAATGTCAATTTCCTAGAGAAGATCATTCAAATTTCCCTTTGAGGCTGGGCTTTCATCAGTGACCACTATTTTACCTTTTTCTTTGGCTATTTGGCTTCTAGTTACCTTTCTCTCGACTGTTTCACCAATGGACTGCTCTTGTGCTGCTTCTTTAATCTGAACTTTCTTATTCTATGACTACTGAAGAATATCTTGAATAGCCAATGGTGTTCTGGTGACTGGCTCCTTAATTTTTTTCTAGCCTTCAGTTTAACAGTCCTACTTGACCTTTCCTCTACATGGTGACTAATCACTGGTGATGATATTTCCTTAGCCCTAGGGCTAAGTCCTGTTTCAGCTTTAAAACCAAACATGAAAAGAAATGAAGACCACTCTCTATCTACCTTCTGAAGTTCATCCAAGACCTTTAATTTAACTAAGCCATGATGGAACAATGATTTTTCACATGCCTCTTTCTTCAATTGTATTTTATCAGGCATCTTGCCTAAGCTCTGAAACAGAAAGAAAGGTAGATCTAGAGATATTATGCCAGTGAAATGCAAAAGGAGTTAGAAATAGTAAGAATACACCTTGTGGTATCTTCCTTCCCAGGTGAAATACCTCTGTATGCATGAGAGTAAGTTGGCAAATGAATATTTGACATAACTCCTTGGCACCGCTTTATTTAAATATGTGTCTACAAACTCTGGCTTCAGGAATATCTTGCGGGGTGCCATTTCAAACTTGAAATTCTTAAGCCACTTTTCCTGACCACTAGGAATTTCTGTGACTAAAGATATCACTTCAGGAGAAACTGGCAATTCTAACACCCCAATCTTTGTATGCAAACCTATGAAGTTAAGAGAAAATTCCTTAGTCACCTGGCTATGTCCTCCCTGTAGTTTCTCACAGAACCTCCAGCAACACACTTAATTTAAAATTTCTTCCACTGTTTTATCCTTTGTGAAGGCATCTAAGCCTTCAAGTTCAGTTCTCAGACAACGGCCAGACCTATGATTGTTTCTTTCTTCCGACATTTCTCTAGATATAACAACTTGGAAGAAAATGCCTTGCTTAAGTGAAAAGCTACCTGGCTTGAATTTGATGAAGAGATGCCTCACTTGAAACCTGTGGAAGAATTTTTGTCTCTTCTCACTCTGGGCTTGTTTAATTCGAACTTGAGAACAATAGCAAGTGTCTCTTGCATGCATATGAGCAAGATCAACATGAATATAACCAGGATCAACTAACCCTTTCCTCTTTTGAAATTTGAAATGACTACGGACAAATGACCCCTAACAAATCTAATGATTGATATGAAAGGTTGAATGTAAGTGGTAAGGTTCATGGACTGACACCTGATGATGAAAATCAAAAGATTTTGGGGGATTTGACAGCTAGACTTGATTGAACACGAATCCTGAATTTAGTAGCACATCCAGTGTAAGTTCGAGGTTTTGCGATATGAAAACACCTAACTATGAATCCCTGATTTCGTAGTGCAAGTACTGTAATTTCAGGACTTTGAGCTACAAAAACGCCTAGATAGTTTCGTATTGCATTCAAAAGTTTGAAATGACCATACACATGCAACTTAAAATGTGAAATGGGTTCCATAAGGGGAAAAATAGGTTCATTGAACTTTATTTGATGATGGAAATGAGACTCTAACCCTATGACTTAGACTCTAAAAACATAAAAATGACTTGACCATGACTGACACAAAAATTTAGAATCCATGTAGGTTGTCCAATTTTTTCAAGAATTTTTTACAGTGATGACAGTGGCTCCACTTGGGATAGTGTGCCCTTGTGGTACACTAAGAACCTACAGTTCCAGTTCTTTATCCATTTATGATAAAAATAGTAATTTTGTTGACAAGCATCCTCTTCAAAATTTTTGGGCCTTCACCTTAGGCTTAAGATTTCTGTTTCAGCTTGTCATTATTAGCAAAAAGACCAACAAAAATGGATATATACAATGTTATGAGAGATTGGTAATACTTCAACAATGATAATGCTTTAGGAACCTGCCATTCACAAGCCCTCCAACATATCCTCCTCCATTAATTTCCTGCGGTATATATGTTGGCATTATGTTTCTGGTATGATTATATGTTACAGATGTTGTACTTGATGGAAACACCCATGGCATGGCTCTCAATTTGATGAAGATAAAGAAGTACGCAAGAGAATAGTTCAGGAGGTGCGTACCCGCAGGTACGCCGCGCAGGGACCGCGTCCAGCTACGCAGATTACCCATTCATTAGGTGCGTACCCCAGTGCACACATTTCAAGGCAGTGAAAGCACGCACACGTGGGGTTCCTTATATTTTACCCTTGGTATTTAGCCGATGGTATTGTGTTATCATGGTTTTGGCCAGTGGTATTTTTTTATTTTATTATTATTATTGAGCCCCGTGATCCTTGATTTGAGGAAGAGCTTGCCTATATAAAGCAAAGGAGATCATTTGGCTTGTGTATGCTTTTGGGTTGAATACCTTAAGATCTGAAATATTGGGTTCTCGGTTTAAAAGCTTGATCTATGAAAGAGAAGTTGAAAGCGAATCTGTGAAGGGTGATCTCTCGAGCACAAGATCAGATCTGAGTATCTGACTGTATTTTGGCCCTAATCAGAGGTGCGCAGGTGATCAACAGTGGCAGTGTGTGGGTACACAAAGGCAACAAAGGGGCAGTGCGTGGGTACGCAGAGGCGACGAAGGTGAAGTGCATAGGTACGCAGAGAGACATTGGCTCAGGTGCGTGTCTACTGGTTCAGTACCCGGCGCGACAGTCTTTCTGGGTGTGTACCTACTGTGGCAGTACGCGGCGTGATAGTTCTTCTGGGTGCGTGCCTACTTCGCAGTATGCGGCGCGATAGTACATTTGGGTGCTTACTATATGCAGATCAGTTAAAGGAGCAGTGCGTGGTCACACAGTGCAGCAGAAGGAGCTCTGCGGGTATACGTACAGCAGCAGAGGGTGAAGTGCGTAGCGACGCAGGCCAGTAAAAAGAAAACTGCGTATCTGACTTAAAATCTTCTGTTGACTGAATTTTTCTATTGATAAGGTGTTCTGGGTTCAGTTCTATTATTGTTGATCTGGTTACTGCAGCTATCTGTGTAATTTACATGTACTTGATGTTTATGGATCCAGTTTGAAAATTTATGAAAAGTGGTCCTTGA
>APFE030670366.1:3908-19823 GCA_000404065.3 Pinus taeda | reverse complement strand
CTGCCCTTTTATCAGTTTTGTAGGTTTTATTTCAATATGAAATTCTAGAATGTTTTCAATCCATTTTCCTCTTCTGCCGTCTAGGTTCTCTTGAGTAAGTATGTCTTTAACAATTGGGCTTGGTACATAGGCTATCACATGGGAGTATAGGATGTAGATCCTAAAGTCCTTAATAGCTTTGACTAAAGCATATGCCTATTTTTCCATGATCTTGTACTTGAGGGGTGCATCTCTAAGAGCTTTACTAAAGAAAGCAATGGGTTTCTCATTTCCTTGGTCATCTTTCTGTAATAAAACAACAGCAATTGTGTGTTGGGAAGCAAAGCAAAATATGATTAATTCCCTATCAAATTGAGGGTTGGTTAAGACTAGGGTTTGAGTGAGGGCAAACTTGATACCTTCAAAAGCTTGATTTGCTTCTACTGTCCATTTTACTTTTGAGTCCTTTTTAAGCATGTTATTGAGTAATCTGCTTAGTTCGGCTAGGTTTGGGATGAATCTCCTTAGAAAGTTCATTTTACCCATAAAGGCTTGTAATTCCTTTATATTTCTTGGATGAGGCATTTGTAAGATGGCCTGGATTCTATCTGGGTCAATCCTAATGCCATCTTTGGAAATGATGTGACCCAACAGTTTACCATCCTCCAAACCAAACAGGGATTTCTTAGGATTTAAGGAATTCCATATTTCCTACAAGTTATGAATATCTTCCTTAGATGTTTCAAATGTTGTTGGTCAGATTTGGAGAAAGGTGTGAGGTCATCTAAATAAATGACAAGAAAGTCATGAATCTCTTCGGCAAAAGCAATATCCATTGCTCTTTGGAATGTAGCCCCTGCATTCTTCAACCCAAAAGGAATTTTAACATATTTGAAGGTTCCCCATGGGGTTGTAAATGTTGTTTTGTCGTGATCATCAGGATGAACTAAGATCTGGTTGAAGCCTGAGAACCCATCAAGCAAAGAAATTCTTGAGGCCCCCACTACTCTCTGCAAGAAGTGATCCATCTTGGGTAACGGGTAATTATCTTTTAAGGACACTTGGTTCAGGTTCCTTAGATCAACACAAAGCCTTATTTCACCAGTTTTCTTTCTTGTAGGGACTAAGTTTGAAATCCAATCAAAGAATCTAATTGGTGCTATAATGCCTGCTTTAAACATTTTTTGTACCTCTTGTTCCATTGCTGAGAGGAGCATAGGATCGATTCTCCTCAATTTTTGCTTAAAGGGCTTCTGATCTGGCTTGAGTGGAATAGTGTGTTGTGTTACAGAGGTGTCATAGGATTTTAAATCCTCATAACTCCATGCAAAGACGTCCTGAAACTCTTTGAAAAGGTCAATGTATTTAGGCTTTTGTTCAGGGGGTAATGCAGCAGACAGTTTTATGATTTTGGGTTATTTATCAATCCCAATGTTACATTCTTCTATGGCAGTATTATTGAGGGGCTGCAATTTTGGTTTGCTGGGAACATCATTGGAGTAAAAAATGTCTTCTAAAGGAGCTAAGCCTCTTGGGAGAAAATTGTCCTTTAATTGTATTATTTCAGTTTCATCATCAGTTGTCTCCTCATAACTAATTTGTTGGATTTCTTGTATGTTGTCTTTGTTGAAGATTGTAGGATGTAGCATTTGATTAGCTATTTTGGGTGAAATTGCTTTGTTATTGTGTTTACTTTGTATTTGTGATTGGCTTGTTGTCTCAAGTATTTGTGATTGACTTGCTGTCTCAGTGTCAATGTTTATACCTGAAAATTCTTGCTGTAAAGTCAAGAAATTGTTTATTTGTGTATCATCATCAAATACCTGCCAGTCCTTGACATTGTTTGGGACATATGGTCTGTGTTTTATCTCGGCTGTAAAACAGTGGTGGGGCCTGAAAGGTAGCTTACAGGTACTTGCAAATGTGGCCAAACTATGAGCATGAAGATTCTGGGCCCTAGGAATTTTGGCAATCTGAAATTCAGTGAAGGATTTTAGTAATTCAGCAGCAGCGGACCTATAAGACCTCAGTCTTTTGTCATTGGTGACAAAATTTACTTTTACTTGTTGGATAACTAGGTCTGAGTCTCCTAGGATTGAAACTTTTATGGCTTGTAGGGATTTTACTACCTCGAGGCCTAGTAAGAGAGCTTCATATTCAGCCATATTGTTAGTGCACCTAAAGTTTAGTCTATAGGCTCGGCCCTCTGCATGGTTGTTCTATTTGTTGTGTATCCATACTCCAGCTCCTGCCCCTAACTTGTTGACAGATCCATCAAATTCTAGGAACCATAGGATCTCTTGTTCTAGGGGAGACTTAATAATTTCTCTGTGGTCTGGAATTGTGAGTTGAAGTTCTGGTCCTTCATTTAGTTTGTCTTTTAGAACAGTCCCATCACTTGATTGGATCATCTTTATTTTTGGAGCTGCAGCTTGTTCATTAAAGTCCTGATCTTGTTTGAGTGTCTTGGTATCATCATCATTTGCAAGACATGAATTATCATTATAGAGAATATATGAATCTATATCTGAAAGGACAGCATATATGGGGAAATTTTGAGGCTTTTCTTCACTGCTGACCATGTATTTCATGAGTGACTCTCTATATAGTCTCTTGGGTTGACCAAAGACTGTGATTGTAGCATATGACATGTCTAATTGTAGGGACCCTTGAAGTTTAGCCCCCCGTGATCTTGACAACAACATTCCATATTTGGGTGGAATATCAGTAACGACAACATCCATTAAGATTGTTTTATTTGGATATTGGACCAGGGATACACACAAGTATTTTATCAAGCCTAAACACTTGACTTGGCTGGAATCAAATGAGAAAAGATCCTTATATGGTCTAGTAATTTTAGATTGCAGATTACTGTGGTGTGATTTCTGAATGGAGTTCGGATTTTCCACAGTGTTCATGTTTTGTGGTCGACATTTCGAGTCTTCAACTAGACTCATCATCAGGACAAATTTTTGTGAGGAGAAACGAAGTAAATTGGTAGGAATAAATATGAAACAGGCAGGATGTGAAGACAAATGGCCGACTCTTAGTATGCTCATTAATAATTTAATTATTTGTTATTGTCATTTAAGTTATTGAGTGTAATTCAACCCTAAATAGTTATTTCTAATTTTTGTAATTTTTGTATTAATATTAGCATTTAATAATTTGTTTTATTTTATTATTATGAATTTATTATTTAATTGCTTATTAATTGTTATTTATGCTTAGTACTTTATTAAATTATTTGTTTATGTTTATTAATTATTGTTTATGTTTATTTATTATTATTAAATTATTGCTTATTAATTATTGTTTTATATTAGAACTTTGATATTTATGTTGATGTTCATAATTGTTTTAAATGAAACTATATTAGCATTATTTATTATGTCTACTTATAAATTAATATTTGTTGTTATTAATACTTATTAGTTCATTCTAGTTTATTAATGCTAGAATTATTTTTATTGCTATTAAAAATTAATTGTTTTTTGGGTTTATTTAATAATGGCCATCTAGGTGTTATTCTAACTCTTTAATATTTTTAGCTCATATTTATTTTTCTATCAGCTATAATAACTAATGATGGTTGATATTCTAGGGAACTATATATTAAAAGATAGTTGCTTATTTATATTGCTTCTTTATGTTATTTACTAGGATATTTACGAAAGTTCTTCTATATATACTTATTATTATTATCTATTATAATTGATATTTATTTTTATTATGATGATTATGTTATCCCTATTTTAATATTCATATTATTATTGCTTCTATTATTTATATATATCTATAGTTATAATTAGCTACTTTCTATTATAATAAAGGGTTATATCCTTTATAATTCAATCTTTTTAGATGTTTAATCTTATTATTTATATTATAGAAATTATTAGGATTCTTTTTAACCCTAGATAATCTTTCAGGCCTAGGTCTCAAGGAGCAGCAAGATTAATGCTAATATGCTAGGGCTTTTTAACACCGATATTAAGGTTAATTTTCGGGGGAGAGCAGGGGGTTCCAATTTTTGCTAATTTCCATACCACCGTCCCTATTAAGGTTTTTAGGATGTTTAATGATTTCAATGGCTTCTCTAACCTTACGTTTGAATTGGTTTTCTACCTTGGCAATGACTTTGGTGTCTTCTAAGCAAATATGATGATTAGTTTTACCTACATGCTCAGCTAGGGCTGAGGATTTGGTTCTTTCGTGACGGATGTCTGCACTATGCTCTTTGAGTCTAATCTTGACGGATCTACCAGTTTCTCCGATGTATTGATCCCCACAAGAACACTTGATGAGATAAAATCCTTTTTGCTGAAGATGCTCTTGGTTGTCCTTAACAGATCTCATTCTTTGCTTAATGGTAGACAGGGGTTTGAAAGCAGTCTTAATATTTTTCTTACTGAGGATTTTCGCTATCTTGTCAGTGACACCTTGGATGTAAGGAAGGTAGGTATTGGAGGTGGGGGTATCTTTAGTTTTGTTTTTATTGTTATCAGTTATTGCTTTTTGAATGGCCTTGTATATGTTTTTATTGTTGTACCCTAGGTTGGCAAAGGTTCTTTTAAGGTAAGAGGTTTCTTCATCGGTATGGTTACTATCAGAGATTCTATAAGCTCTAGTGAAGAGAGTTTGTAGGACCCCCATTTTTTGGGCAGGGTGGTGATGAGAATCGGCATGAGGGTAGTTATCTGTATGGGCTTTCTTCCTAAAAACTTTGTGACCAATGGAACCATTCTTCTTTCTAATGAGGAGAATGTCCAAGAACGGAATGCAATTGTTTTCTTCCACTTCCATGGTGAATTTGATGTCTTCAGACAGGCTATTGAGATGGTCTAGGAATTTGCTAAGCTCCTTCTCGCCATGAGGCCAATTGACACTGGTGTCATCCACAAACCTAACCCAGGACTTGGGTTTTAATGGATATGAATCCAATGGCTTCTTCTCGAATTTTTCCATGAAAAGGTTTGCCACAATGGGTGATAGAGGTGATCCCATAGCGACACCTGAAGTTTGTTCAAATATTTCACCTTGGAAGGAGAAGAAGGTTGAGTGAAGACAGATTTCGGCTAATTTTGCGGTCTGGGGATCTGCTACACCTTTAACAACCTGGATAGCTTCATCTAGGGGAATTTTGGTGAAGAGCTGGACTACGTCAAAACTTACGAATTTATCTCCTGGTTCTAGCTTGGTGTTTTTAATGTGGTTTACAAATTGATTGGAGTCTTTTATATAAGAGCTAGTTTTGCCTACTAGCGGGGATAGAATGCCGGCGACGTACTTGGCTAGCTCATAAGTGGGAGACCCTATGGTGTTGACTATGGGTCTGAGGGGGACATCTTTTTTATGAATTTTAGGGGCCCCATAGATCCTAGGGGTGATTTCATAGCTAGGGGTTAATCTCTTTTTTGTTTTATCATCCAGGCTTGTTTCTTTAATGGCTTTCTTTACCAGGTTGGAGATTTTGGATATGGGGTTTTTGTCAAGCTTTTTGTAGCTACCGCTATTGTAGAGGTGGTCTTTCATTTTGTTAATATAATCTTCATGATCCATAACGACAGTGGCTCCACCTTTGTCGGCTTTTAAAATGACAATGTCCTTATTATTTCTAAGACTATGTAGGGCTTTAAGCTGTTCATGGCTTAGGTTTCTTCTGGGGGGTTTGGCTTTTCTAAGGATAACAGCGACTTCTGGCCTGATGAGCTCTTTTTCATCCTCATTTAGCGTCTTAATTCCATCTTCAAGGTTGCAAATGATATCTTCATTGGGGATTTTGTTAGGGGCTACTGCAAAGTTTAGACCTTTGTTTAGGACATCTACTTCTTCTTTTTTCAGTTCATAAGAAGATATGTTGACTACTTTTTTATTATTCAGGCTACTGTTCGAAAGGTTATTATCTATATTAACACTATCTGCGCTCTTATTGTGACAGGTTTTATTCCACCTGCTCTCTATGCTTATGCTATCAGTATTATTATTAGTAAAATGTTTATTTATCAGAGATTTATTGGGTTTGGTATTAGATACGTACCTGAGACTCTGGGCGCTGTCCCAGCTACCTGTTCCCACTTCCGCAGAGACCGAATCCTCATCGTTACAGCTACCTGCTCTTACTTCCGCATTGACCATATCCTCAATGCTGCAGCTACCTTTTCTCCCTTGTGTGATGACCATATCCTTCTCGTTACAGTGCTTTGAATTAACGTTATAGTGCTTTGAATTATCGATTTCCGCTGGGGTAATGTCTGCAATTATATCACTGGAGCGTTTTGGATAATCGATACAGTGTTTTGCATTATCGTTTTTCATTGGGGTAAGGTCTGCCACGAAATTGGAGTCACTTAACCGCTGATTAATTCTATCATCTGCGCGTTTTGGATTATCGTTTTCCGCTGGGGTAAGGTCTGCCACGAAATTGGAGTCACTTAACCGCTGATTAATTCTATCATCTGCGCGTTTTGGATTATCGTTTTCCGTTGGGGTGTCTGCAATGTTAACGGATTTAATTAACTGCTGATCGATATCATTGTTTCGCTCATTACCGTGGTCATCTTCCGTCAAATTAATACGCACAGGGGTTCTGCTGTGTGGATATGTTGCACACTGTCCTGCCTGTGCTCTCTGCGAATGCGTGTTAAGCGTGGAGTCTGCAACTATGGGATGGCGTGTTCCAGTTTTTCGTTGTCCCCTTTTTTTCATTGTCCCCTTGCGTGGTCTAGTAATGTCTAGATTCAGCCTTTCCATGACTGATTTTGGCATAAGGTTGTGAGAGGCACCTGAGTCAAATATTGCATTGTGTAGTATCTTGTCATGGATATGCAAACTAACATAAAAAGGTAGGATTCCTGTGCCTGCTGTTTTTCCATCAACCTCTGGACCAAACAGTAATTATGGGGTGTCATCCAACACATTGACATTGTCTTTGTTTCGAGTGAGTTGGAGGGACTTCTTAATCTGTTGTTTGTAGATGTCATGCTTGGTTAGTTCTGAAAGAGGGATGGCTACTTTCAGTTTGCCAATTTCAGCTTCCAAGTCAAAGGGTTTTTCAGTTTGAACCTTAGTGTTGTGGGTGACCACCTTTTCTTTGTTTAGTAAGGTTTCTTCTTGATCTTTGTCTTGATCTCGGGGCTTGTGTTCTTCTTTCATCTCTTGAGGAATCTTACTTGGATTAGGCTGTAAAGATGATGCAGCCAGTGGCTTCTGTGTTGAGGGAAGTTGTTCAGTAACTTCTTCAATGGTTACTTCCTTTGTAAGTGAATCAGCTGTGTTAATTGGTTCTGTTACTATGGCATTCTTAGGCTGCAGTCTGTGCTTTGTTTTTTCAGGCTGTGTTATGTTTATAGTCGTACTTCTTAGTTTGTATTGTTTATGAACTTCATAAACAGCCGTGTCATAGCCTTGTTTGAAGTCAAAAGACTCTCATGACTTGGTTTGGAATTGTTCAATGTCATCATCTTTATGATCTTCTTGACTTAGGAACACTTGGTGCTGATCATTAAGGCCTATTAGGTTGATGTGGGTGTCATCCACTGGCTCACCTGAAGTGGATGTTTCAGCATAGTTTTCCTGGAACGGAGGTCTTATTTCTGGATCAAAATTAGCCTTGCCAACATTTGGGTTTCTCCTGAAATTTGGATTTCTGTTAGGGTTCTTTTGAGGTGCTTCCCATGATGCTTTTCTCTCAACCGATTCCACTCTATCACCCAACCTCTTCATACCATTAAGTATTGCATCAAGTTTTTGATCAAAGGCTGAGGGTTCTTCTTTGTATATGGTTCTTTTTTCCAATCTTGCCCTGTTTCTTTTAGCAATCAGGTTTGCTTCTACTATGACAGCAACCTTTTGGGCATCTTGGAGAGTCTCAGATGCTCTTTCCTTTAGCTGATATGCCATGTCAGGATGAAATCCATAAAGGAATTTGTATAAGGCCAAATCAGGAGGAGGTCTTAAGTTTTGGGGTATTGCATTGTATACATTGTTGAATCTAGCACAATACTCCAGAATGGTTTCTTGAGGATCTCTCTTAATCATGTCATATTCACCAAGTATGTGCAGAGGATCTTTCTTTTTCTCCCATCTGTTAGTAAAGGCTTGGTAAAGCTCATCAGGGGTTGTGATGGTATTTATAGGAAGTGACCTGAACCAAGTTCGGACATCGCATGTTAGGCTTTGGACAAAAATTCTCATCCTCACACTATCATCATCTATCTCATAGTTCTCAAAGTGATCCTACATCATCCTAGTATGTTGAATAGCAGAGTAAGGACCAGTGGGTCAAAGTATGAGATTTTGGATTGGTAATCCTGAGGTAAAACTGCAGGATTAGCAGGTAATTGCAGAGGTGCATATCTGTTAGCCATCTTTACAAAGTTTGGGGGATTGACAAGGGCAACTGGGACAAAAGGAACAATGGGTACCACAGGGGTAACAGGTGTAGCAGAACCTAGAGTGTTGGTCAAGGGAGTATGTGTAGTGGATGAAGATGTGGGAGGGGGGCTTTGGGATGTGGGTGGTGAACTACATGAACTGGGGTTGGACCGAAAAAGAACCTTGATTGGAGTAGGAATGGGGTTGGGGTGAACTGTCTCTGGACTTAAGTCAGCAAGCTTATCTGGCCCTAGCTGCTTCTTAACAAATTTAGGGATTGTGTTAGGATTTTCAAAGACAGGGGGTGGATTTGGGTCAGGATTTGACCTAGTGTACCGAAGATTCTTCTTGGGAGCCAGTTTCTAAACTAGTCTTTTGAGTTTTTTAGGAAAATGTTATATCTGCAAGGACTGGACAAGATTTTGAAATGGCTATATATATCTCAAAGCTAGTATGAACATTGACTGAATCAGCTCTTCGCTAAAGCTGTTAGTGTTGGAACAGAAACAATTTTGAAGGCTTCTTGACTGATATTCAGGTTTCAAGTGTAGCTCTAGGAGATATATAGAAATTAGAAAATCCTAAAGAGGTCCATAGTGGAGTCGCCATTTATGTTAACACCCAGGTTGTTCCCTTTGACTCCCAAGGGAATACGGCCGGGGTAACCACTAACCAATCTTTGGATTACAGCTTCTAGCCCAACTATAATCAGAGAGGGCTCTCTCTTTAAGGTTTGTCTCTGTTCTGTGGAGATTTTAGGCTAGTTATGAAGTAAGGGTTTTGGTTTATGTTTGGTTGGAAGGATGTCTTTCTGTATCTGAAGTGGAAATATGCATATAGTGTTAGTCCATTGGGCAATGGAGTCTGTGGCTACTGGTTGGTAAAATCTTGAGTTTGAGCAGCTGGAATTACAGGGCCATTTAGATACTTCATAAAACAAACTTGAAATTATGATGGTGAAATGAAAACAACCAGTGAAAAGCAATTAAGAATTTTTTCACTAAAGCTGGGGTGTGAGAAAGAGATATATTCCTCAGGAACAAAACTTGAATTCCTGAAACAATAATCACTATGAAAGATATAGCGTGAAAGGGTAGCAATTAAGAATTACACCTTTATTACTATAACTGAAGAAAACACTTATAATAGCTTAGATTGAGTTCAGGGTAATCTGTGATTAAATCCTGGACTATTCTTTTTCCATGCCATTAACTGTAAAGCACAGAAGCATGAAAGAGATATGAATGATAACAAAACACATAACAAAGAGTTGTAAAGAAAAAACTTATTGTGCCATGAAATACGCAGGAATCCTGTAACTTTCAGCTAAACACCACAATGCATCAAAACAACAGAGCTTTGGAAATTCCACCGCCTTTGTATTACTTCTCTGAGAATTTACAGTAAAAGAACTATATCAAAGATATCAATAACATCCAACATCCAACCCCTGCAAACTTGTGCGAGGGGGATTATATAGAAGTCTTTCATACAAAATATCTCAGGCATTGAGTCGTCTGAGAAATAAAATATCTTCACCAACTCGTACAGAAATAGTAGATAAGAAGTTATTGTGCTTTCAATACAACATAAATGCTCTTTAATTTTGTCAGAAGATTTCGATCTTTGGAGGTCACCGAGTCGGTTGAACGCTTTGTTATAACTGTTGAATGACGTGTCTGTGCAGCTATGCCCTCCTGTAGCTTTTCGGCCCTGTCACCTGTGACTGTCAGTGCTGTTGTGGTGGCCGAATGGTTGTACTGAGTTGGCTCAGCCTCTCCCTGCATACATGCTGATATATCAAAATTTTCCTCTGCATGACAACTTATATATTTCAAATGGAAAAAACATAATTACTGGCTTTGGTTTAGCAGTAATTGTATCAAACTATTCCAAACTTCCTGTGTGGGCAATTGATGCCTGAAAATTGACTCTATGGTCTCATTGGCCTCTGTATATTTATAGAAATTGGGAGGCGCATCAAACAAGTGGTTGATTTAATTCATGATAAAGAATAAACTCTCTACCCTATTGAAAATAGTCTGTCTTGATGGTGGTCCTAATTCTGCTGATGTGCTAGGCTTTTCTGAAATCTGATTAGCAGCAAAGGTGTTGACCCTCTTGGCATATTTTTCATGTGAAATTAGTCTTCCTGAGGGGTCCATCAAGCTAGGAAGACCTCTGTTCTGCAATGCTATGAACTTGTCCTGGAATTTATTAATGTCTCTGCATATCTGGCTCTTCCTCAAAAGGTCTGTACCAGGTTTCTTAGTGTCAGGACCCTTTTGACCATCGAAATGGTCTCAGTCCTGTTGGCAATTCCCATTTTGATCAGCTGAGAACTTGTTCTATAATTAAGCACATTTATCATTCTGGTGGCAGCCTCAGGCATACTGCCTAGAGATGCCCTTGCTCTTTGGATTTCCCTATGTGCTTTTCCAACGAGCCCCATTTGCTCATGAATGGCCTCAATGTATTCCCACTGGTCTGTGATGGATTGGCCAATATTGGCCCATAGGATTCTCTTGAGCTCAGATGTTACTTTGTCCAGTGTGAGGTCTTTCTCTAGCTCATTTATCCTCCTTTTGAGAGTTTTTACCTCTCTTTCTCTCTCAGCTACATTTTTCTTGGATTTATCATATTTTTCATTGAGCTTAGCCAAAGTTTCTTTGGCTTGACTTAGCTCTGTCATTTGGGCCTCCAAGACTTGAATTTCATTTCTGAGCTTCTGCATATCCAGACTTTCGACCTGCTCTGTTGTTGGTGCTGAGGTGGAGGGTGCTGCTTACGCTGTCTGCTGAATGGGAGGGGCAGTGGTTTGAGGGGCTTCTTCCAGATTGACTATTCCTGGAGGAGGCTGTGAAGTTTGTCCTGCCTCTTTTTGTTGCAATGCTGCCTGAAGTGCAGCCTCTGATTCTTCCAGCTTTCCCTGTGTTTGGATGAGCTGTTTCTATAGTGTTACCAGCATAGCTGCTGCATCCTTGTCCTGTCTCAGCTGGGCAACTTCTTCAGTTTGGGGATGAAGAGTTGCTGGGATCTTGATCATTTTCCTTAATGATGCCATATCAGCATCCCTTAGTTTCAACAGCTCCTGCACTGCTTTGACATCCTTAGGATCATGCCCAAGCTCTATTATGATTTCCTCCAACACTTTGATCCTATTGTCCTTTGCTTGAGAGGATGCCCTTTCCAACTCAAGTTGTGCAGTTGTATTATTTAGGCTATTTTCTAGCCTGTAGTTTACCAATGTTTTGTCTTCCAAGGAGGCATATACAATCTCACCCGTTTTCTTGTGTAATTCAATCTTGTTCATCGGGTGGATGTTCTTGGCAAGGACCTCAAGGTTGGTCCTGATGTAATCTGGAGCTGACTGTGCCTGTTGCACGGCTGGCATGAAATTGCTCATGATCATTTTGCCCTCATGGACATCATAAGCATACATGAGTCTTTGCTGGTTGGTGGGAGCCATTTTCAACAAATGATTATATAATTGTAGCCTTATGGGTTCATTTCTCTTCTTAATGTCCTTGAATTGCTGCTTGATACTTTGTTCACCTGCTCTTTGTTGGCTTGAGGAGCTAACTTCTCCTCCTGCTGCCCTCTTTTGTTCCTGCTGGAAGGAACTTGCTGAGGCCTCCATGCTAGGGAGGCCCATACCCGAAGTTTTCCCTATTGGCATTTCTTCTTCCGAAAAAGGGTTCAATCTTTGCCTCTTTTCCCCCTGAGTTGTTGATGTAGTGAGGGGAGTCTCTCTGTCCCTTTTCCTGCTTATGTCCTCTCTTTGTGGGGTTTGGAGGACTGAAGCTTCAGCTCTTGATTCTTGCCTAGGAGGCACCATTTGTGCTGGCTGCTGCTCAGTGACCATTGGGGCCTCTGCGGTTTGCTCTTTTTGCATTGGCTGCTGCTCTTGCTGTTGTACCTGTTGTTGCTGTTGTACCTGTTGTTGTTGTAAGGGCTGCTCTTGCTGCATCAATTTTTCCTTGCCTTTGCTGGAGGCTTGATTTGTAGTTTTGACTGCCTCCTGATGTGCTGTGGAGGATGAGGCAGCTGCTCCCACTTGAGGGCTTGTAAGAGCGAACACCTGTACAGGAAGCTCTAAGTCAGCCATCTTAAGGAGATTTCTTCTTGCTATTTCATTTAGTTCTTCCTGTGTGATAGGTTCCTCTAGTGTGCCTCTCTTCCATTTTGATTGATTTGCATATTGTTCTATGTGAGGCAACCTTACATGGTCATAACTGGACAACCTATATTTGACCCTTCTTAAGGTTATGAAATGATTGGGGTCATAAGGTTTCCAGAGGAAACTGGTCTTTAGGCCAAGGCTTTCTAGCATTCTGTCAGACTCTTGCCAGCCTTCCTCGCTTTTGTTCAAAACAAAGTGGCCCAATTGGTTTTTCACTTTCAGCTGTTCCTTTTTGCCTTTGCCTGAAAAGTTCTTTACATCAGCATTCCCAAATTGCTTGAAGTATTCAAGGGCAAACAATCTCATGGGTACATACTTGGGCAGTCTGTATGGGGGTAACTCACAACCATATATTCTGATAACGGTGTAGTTTTGCTAAAAATACCAATCCCCAATGCTGTATACCTTGGACAATTGAAGGATCCTCTTCATCTCATCTGTTAGTCTTGGAGGAGGTGAGCTCAAGAATAGAGACATGGATGGGTGGATGAAAAGGTCTATAAACTCACAGTAAGTGTATGGAGAATAAGCTCTGCAGTGATAAACTAAGGCCCAATACACTACTGACCTTGGATTTCCTTGTGCATTCACCCTGTTCACACCAAAAGGGAATTTCTCATGTTGATAGTATAATATTAGGTGGTAGATGTAGGAGGAGTATCTGAACACCTTTTCCCTTGATAGGTTCATAAATTGCTCATGCATTTTGTCTGATATGTAGGTAGCATAATCATAGCAGATTGGAGCTTTGCCAGGGGAAAACATGAGCATCATTACCAGTACCGTCTCATCAATATACTCAATTGAGCTATAGCCGAGAATGGGACTGATCATATCTGCAAGGTCCCTGCCCAATGGGTTGAGGTAACCATGAAAAATAGGAGAGTATTGCACAGTATCAGAGTTAATAAATAGTTGGTTCAGCTTTGTGATCTGAGCATCTGTCAACATCTTAGCTCCTTGGTTTATCAGATCAAACAAAGATAGGGGAACCAATTTCTTCTCAGTCTTGAATTGCAGCATCTCTCTGATGGCCTCAGGGGTAATGTAGAACACAACTGAGCCTGAAGGGTCAAGCACCGCTCTCTGAGTGGGATCATAACATTAAGCACATAGGTAATTAGGTCAGGGAATTGGTTGACCTGAGGAAGCTTGAAGATTGGGAGGAAGGAATCCAAAATGCCCAATATATCTGTTCCAGCCAGATGTTTGGCCTTTAATTCATTTAGCAGGTGGAGGTGGAATTTGCTTTGTGCTAGGAATTCCTCTGAGATTTGGTAATCCAAATCTGCTAAAGCCAGCCACTCCAATTCTCTCTGAGGGGCATCCAAAGGGGCAATATTGAGGGCCACAGGTGCTACTGGAGTATCCATACTTAAAAACTCTGCTGTATGTAAATTAGTGTTACCAGGCTGAGTAACAGAAAAGAGTATTTCTTGGAAGAAGAGGTGAATTGAGAAACAGAGGGCAAAAGATAAACGACAACAATTGAAATACTGCACACAGCACTGAGAAGGCAAATACCTGTCATTAACAGACTCTTTCACAGTAATTAGGTGTAGGTTCGGTTTCTGTTCACGACTGCGCGAACAGAATGCAGGTTATGAGAAAGATTTGGTAACAAGGCTTAACCAGTGAATTTCAAGCTTCCAAATTCAAATGGGAAATGGGCACAAGGGATTTGCTGGTGAATTATGTGTTTTTCAATGTTTTAAGTGAATATAGTCAATTTGCAGACAAAACCAGGCATAGAGAGGATTCGCAGGGATAAATACCTGGTAAACTTGACAGTCCGGGTCACAAATGCAGGTGGGTAGGCGCGCCGAAGGTCTCCAGGTCGAATTCAACAAGTTGGTGCAAATTTGGACGTAAAATACATGCAGAAGACGCAACAGAAGTTTATGCAAAAAGTGCAAAAAACACGAAAAATTGGCAAAAATATGGATTTTTGGAACATTGGCGCCCTTTTCGGATGACATCAGCATGACGTCATCAGTGGGTCAGGGTCGGATGACATCAGCATGACGTCATCAGGTGACATGGCGGCTTATGAGTGGTCCACGGGGATGGTGAGGTGGCAGACAGGTGGAGCAATGGCAGACAGGGGCGCGGACGCGGCGATGACACTGGCAGTGATGTAGCGGTGACGCTGGCAGGCGGATTAGCGGAAACCAGAAACCACACGCGGTATCATATCGCACCGCTTATGATACGGAAATGGAGTTGTCAGAGGGGGCTCCGATACGCTGTGGGGGCGACGCGTGGCCGAGGCCTGACGTCACCCTCTGACAGATATCGGACGCTATCTTTCGGACGTCGGGGCCGGTCCGATATCCACGTGAGCCGTCGAATGAAAAGCGCCCGATCGGACGGTCGACAGGTTGATGAATTGCCCAGACGATACGACGTCAAGCGGGTAATAAAAAAAAATTTACACGGGATTTGCTCCCGGCGGGACCCTTAGAAATATTAACGGATTTGCATGGTTTTCTAATGTTTTATTTACAAAATCGCTCAAGGCATTAAAACTTTGGATAAGTCGGGAAATTGGTTTTTCTAATGTATTTCTTTGTAAAATTTCGCATAGCTCAAAAACCTAGGATAAGGCGGAAAAGTGGGTTTTCAACGTATTTTTGCCTTTTGAGCGGGTTTAAGGGTGCAAATGGGTTTTTCCAAGGTTTCTTAGGTAAAATGAAGGGTTGAATAGGTAAATGAGTTTTGAAGGACAAAAGGAGGTAAGGCTTGGGTTCTCAAACTGACTAGATGTCAATTTGATTCCCTAGTGGTGAACATATGGCTATAATGCCAAGGGAGGGATATTTATAGAATGCTTGGGGTTTATACACCATCGTGTTATAATAGTAGGGAAAGGGTGACATAGGGAATTAGATAATAGAAGTTAGGGGTAAAATGGAGGGAAAAGGTGAATGAGGAGTGCTGTCACTAAGTTTATTTGAAAACAACTTAGCTTAGGGAGTAGATCAAAATGAAAAGAATTTTGCACAAGAAATGTGGCTCTCAAAGGAAACAAGAACCAACATAAAACCTTGAATTCTTTCATAAAAACAACTAGTGTAGGGGTGTTAGTAATGAGTGTAAAACAAGGAAAAAAGGGAAGTTAGACATGCTCCATTGTGTTGTTTTCCTTATATTGACCAGCAAGATTCAGTTGGAAAGGAATACCACTTCTGCAACCCCATCTACCTACCCATCTACTTGCCTAGCATTTTTGTTTCTTCTTGGAGGGTGCACTTGGACTTGCAGACCCTTATGTGCCTTTTCTTTTCCACTGGCATTTTTTTTTGATTGCCTATCTAATACTACCCTTATTGCTTCCAAGGCCCCAGATTAAGCAGTTGGGAACCTTAGCTTCT
>APFE030670365.1:0-10020 GCA_000404065.3 Pinus taeda | reverse complement strand
TTCTAATTGTTTAATACATATAATATACCATGTTTAAATGTGTTATGTGTTTGATACATATAATATATTTGGGTGTGAGAGTAAGGCTAGAATTGCGAGCCTGGTATGGCTGGGTCCTATGCCCCTTTATTTTTATATATATATATATATCTTATAAGGAAAAATAAAAATTGGGCCTAGTCAAAATTGTATGTGGAAATAATAATATTTTTTTAAATAATATTTATGGGGCTTCGATATGGAAGGTGTTGGCATAATGGCTACATGGAAGAACAATTAGTTCTCCACAAAAAAACTAGAAAAAATATGAGTAGAGTAGAAGAATAACAAGAGACAGAGTTACTCTCAAAAGAAAAGAAGAATTACGGAAAGTAGATGTACCATCACGAAAACAGTTAGTGGCAGAATTGGATTCCAGGCATAGATACGTTGAAGAAAAACTATTATAAGTTTCGAGGGACATAGATTGCAGCTTGTAACTCGAAATTGAGCATGTAACTAGTCGTTGGAAAGCTAATTCCAAAAAGTTTTTAACTGTTCACCTAGAATTGTGAAACAAGGTTTGAATTTCTGGGAGATTTCAAAGGAAAATTACGACAATCTTTACTGGTAAAAATTCCTTAATAGGTTGTAAACTTATGAAGGGTGTATATTTCAATTCGAGTATTATAATTTAGTAATTAGACAATCAATAGAAATATATTGAAAAGGAGCATAGATGGTGAAGTGAGAAATCAACATTCAGAGAGGAAATTGCGTAAGAATTTGAAGAGAAATTCATAATGGAAGATAGAAATCCCGAGTATGCTCAAAGACATTACAATGAAGATGGGGTTAGGGCCAAAAATATTAGTCTAGGTAATGATAATACTGAATCTAATGGTCAACGAGAAAACATACCCGAGGAAAGAGAACTTGAGGAGATAGTGACAAGTCTAAATATGGAAGTGCTGAACTGCAAGGATGACAATGAAAAATTGATTAAGGAACAAAAACTGATTAACAATCAAATTATACATATCTTGAACAAGATTTAGAAGGAATTAAACCAACACACTAAGTCCATGTTAGATTATGAGCACAATGTCGAGTTTAAGGAGAAATTCGTAGGAATTTCAAGGCACTCCAGGAGTGCTATTCCTCAACATCATCACTCAACTAGGAGAGAAAATAAAATGGCCTATTCCAATATAGAATTTGATATTAGCTCTAGTGGGTCACCACAGAGAGAAACTAAAAGAAAAAATATTAGGGAGAGTCTACAAGGGGAGATGAGGAAAGTTAAGCCCCCCACCTTTAATGGGGAAAACAAGAAAGGGGAAGAAACAAAGGCTTGGTTGCAGGAGATGAGAATGTATCTTTAGTTGTTCCATTATTCTTCTAACTTAGAAGCCATAATCAGCATATATCACTTGAAGGGTAAGGAAAATATATGGTAGGAGAAGCTTAAAGCAATTAAGCATCTAAATGAAATAAAAATCACCTGGAAGAAATTCAAAGAGTACTTCAAACAAAAGTATCTATCTGAATGCTAAATTATGAGTGAAAAATACAAGATTTTTTCGAGCTGTAGCTAGGACATATGACCATGGAAGAGCACGGTTAGAAATTCACCGAATTACTAAGGTACGTCAAGTTTATTAATTATGAGAAAGTAAAAATACAACGGTATATTAGTGGACTTCCCTCTTTTTACATAGACAAATTTAAATATGATGAGGCTAAGACTATTCAGGTAGCTATGAGAAAAGAGGAACAACTGTATGAGTAAAGAAAAATTAGGTTATTTTTCTAGAAAACTATGGGCATCAAGAAAACAAATTTCATAGACCAAAGGAAAAATGGGTTCAAACCTTCAAAATTCAAGAAGAATTCATAGGCAGGCTAGGAGGAAACATCAACTCCTAACTAACCAGAAGGGGGAAATATTTCCAACAAAAAGTCTCAAGTTCCACCAGTTAAATGTTGGGGTTTCAAAGGAGATCATGGGTACAAGGACTATCTTCATAGAGCATAGAAACTGAGAGTTGTGCACAACATGAAAGCAACAACTACAATGGATGATGTGGGCAGGTGCATGCCCAAAATTTATGCATCTTTGGATAACCAACAAGCAGAACATCAAACACATATGATAGAGATGGAACATAGTATTAACAACTAGTTAATTTTTATTTTAATTGATTTTGGATCCAACCACAATTGTATTAATGCGAATATGGTTGAAAAATTTAATTTGAAGAAATGTAAACATTCCAAGCCTTGGTTAGTACAACTAGCTACAGGTATGAAAAGAAAAGTCACATAGTTGATTAGAGAATGCACAATTGAGATGAATGGGCTAAAAACAATAGTAGATTTGAATATAATTTCATTAGGTTTGTATGATTGTTTGATTGGCATGGATTGGCTGGAAAAGAACCATGCAATCCTTGACTACTATAGCAAATTTTTTATGTGCATGGATGATAATGGACAACAAAGAAAGGTCCAAGGGATTTCCAAGCCAATATCTACGAGGGAAATATCAGCTATGCAACTAAAGAGGGATATGGGGAGAGGATGTCAAATCCTTGCAGCTCATTTGGAAGAAACAAAAATGGACCAACAATCTAGTTTACAAAACCACCCAATACTACAGGAATTCACTGATGTATTTGTAGAGATACCCGAATTGCCCCCAAGAAGGGATATCGACTTTACTGTTGATATGGTATTGGGAGCAGTTCTAATGTCTAAAAAACCATATAGAATGAGTACTCCAGAGCTTAGGGAGTTACAAAGGCAGCTGGAGGAATTACTGAAAAAGAGATATATATGCCCTAGTGTGTCACCATGGGGTGCGCCAGTTCTTTTTGATAAGAAGGATGGAACTCTGCATTTATGTATTGACTTATAAAATTTGAATAAAGTCACCATTAAAAATAAATACCGTTGCAAAGAATTGATGATCTATTTGATTAACTCTATGGGGAAACATATTTTCTAAAATTACTTTAAGATTTTGATATCACTAGCTATAGATTAAAGAGGAAGATATCAATAAAACCACATTCCAAACTCATTATGGGCATTTTGAGTTCATTGTGGTGCCATTTGGTTTAACCAATAGACCAATAGTTTTTATTTGTCTATTAAATGGAGTCTTTAGGGAGTATTCAGACAAAATTTTTATTGTTTTTCTTGATGATATTTTCATACACTTCAAGTCTGAAAAAGAGGACCAAAAACATTTGAGGATATTACTATAGGTACTCAGGGTGAATCAACTCTATGTTAAGTTGAGAAAATGTTATTTTTACCAGAGTCAGATCCATTACTTGGGTCCTATTATCTCAAAAGAGGGAATAATCGTGGATCTAAAGAAAATTAAGGCTATTAGTGAATGGCCAATGAAACTAAGTAATGTCATAGAATTCTAGTCCTTCATAGGCTTGCTTGGGTACTATAGGAGTTTTATTGAAGGTTTCTCCAAGATATCACACCTCATTACATCCATACAGAAAAAGGTGTTGAATTTCAATGGATACTTGAATATGAAGCAACTTTTCAGTAATTGAAAGCCTTATTAACCAAAGCTACACTATTAAGAATTACTAATCCAAATGTTGATTTGCTAGTATGCATGCACATGCAAGGAGGGGTTGGGTGATGTGCTCATGTAAAATGGACATGTACTTTGTTATGAATCTAGAAAGTTAAAGGAGCTTGAAAAAAAATATGTTGCTCACGATTTGGAACTTGCAACTATTGTCCACACACTTAAAATGCGGAGGCACTATCTTATGAGCTGAAAACTCAAATTGCAAACAAATCACTGTGGGTTGTGGAATTTATTTGAGGAGCCAAATTTGAATGCATGAAAAACAATATGGTTGGAATTATTAGGAGAGTACAACTTTGAAATTAAATACGTTAAGGGAAAGGAGAATTGGGTGGCTGATGCACTCAGTTGGAGAGTGCATGTTATGCATGCCACGACAATTAGCCATTATGAAACGAATTTGGTAAGGATAATTTTATAGGCTAAAAATTTAGACCAACAATATTTGGTAATTAAAAATAATCTACATCAAGGTACAACACAAAAAATATATCAAGTGATCCAGGAGGATTCCGTTGATTCAGTTACATAGATGTTCAAGTGTCGTCATCAGTGTTCAGTGTCATCATCAATTCAGTTCATCTTCGACAATTCGACAACGTTGGTTTTCGATCAGGTTGTTCAGGTAATGTTATGGTTTTCATGGCATTAAGTTGAGATTGTTTAGCGCCTGGTTTTCGACATGAGTTCATCGACAGTTCTGTTAGCATTGGTCGACGACATGTGTCTTGTTGTTCGCCTCGCAGGATTTGGTGTCGACATAGATGTCGTCCATGGAAAAGGGTCGATATGGTTCATCGTCAGGTTGTCATCGCAAAAGTAGCTGGTGTTGACAATGTATGTGGTTTTACGTTACATTGTTGACAAGTTCGTCATTAGGTGACAAATGTCGCTAATGTCACTTGGCGACGATTGATTGTAAATGGGTGATCAATTTCATGTATTAAAACCCTAATCCTACATTACATTGCTATGTACTAAAACCTAAACCTAATCTATCCAAGCCATGTATCAAAACGAAAGTTCTAGATCTAAACCCTAAAGTTCTATGACCATCAAACTTCAATACATTACCAAATCATGTATTCAAACTATGTTAAACCTAGCCCTAAAAGCCTAAGTCCTAACCTTATTAAACTCCCGGTCTAAATAAACATTATAAAATAAATGCAATATAATAAAAAAATCCTAAGCTGCTGACTATAACCACATCAGAGGTCTAAAACATGTGATCGATGTGTTGATTAACCGCTGGGGTCTTCAGAATTGTGGAGGTTACCATAACTGAGTCAGGAGTTGAACTTAGCATGTGAACATGTTGAGGTTTTATCACCGCAGAGGTTAGATTTTATCATCACCTTTGCCCACGTAGGGTTCTAACTGTTGCAGAGACATGTGATCAGGATATGTAACCGTAGAGTTAATGTAAATCTGGTAGAGGAAACCATGGAGGATAACCGCTAGATAGTTGTCACATGCAAACAATTAGCACCAGGGACCCCAAAACCGCCGAGGAAGATCGCGGAGGTGGCAACTGGTGGTTAGGATGTTGCCTATTCATATGGGCGGTCAACCTCCTCCACCTAGTCAGCAAGCTACTGACGGTTCTGCTTTTATTATATGGTCCAAAATGGGTTTTAGTTGCAATTTTGTTTAAAAATTAATTCAATGGTCATTAAACTTACCCTAGACCAGCTCAAAACCTATCTAGATTGCAACCAATTCATCTCAAATGTAGAAAAAGGTGGTTTTGATGTACCTGTAAGCCTATAAGAGGTAGTTTTGTCCATGGAGGATGTGGGAGTGGTTTTTGACTTTTGCTTGCAAATTTTGGAGGTCATAGGCATTTTTGTTTTTAGTGTTGCGGGAACATCCGGAGTCAGAATTGGAATTCGTAAGAAGCGTTGGAAAGCTGGTTCAGAGGGCTATCTGATGACAATGATCATAAGTGCCTATGTGCACAATCATACTGATCAAATCTCTGTGTAATCAACACCTTTTGTTCATTCCTAATAAAAATGGTTGCTCATCTTGAAAGCGAACCCGGAGATGTAGTCCATCAGGGATGAACTCCATCATCAATCTCGCTATCTGGTATCGCTATGTTTTTACTATTTTTGATTCTGTTATGCATCTTTATTATGTTTAATCAGCTGTCGTAAAGTCTTCTTCTCACGCAGTTTTCCTCAATTTCCGCACTTTGACCTAACATTGAAATCATTAATGGTTAATCAATTCTACATCAGTTTTAGTTTATGATCATTTCAGATCATCAAGATTATTATATGGGAGAAGAAGGAACACAATTACTAGTCAAACAAGAACTTGACCAACTTATCACTTTTTTAGAGGTAGAAAAAAGCCATTCGATTTTGAAAAGTGTTGATTCAGAATACACCTTTTTTTGGAGCATATTTTTGAGACTTTACATTTTCTTTATAGACATTTTTTTTTAAAATATTAGTGATTTTCATGCAAATTTTGAAAAATGTTAATGCATAATCAACCCCTTTTTTTGGGCTTATTCTTGACACTTCAAATTTTTTGATATATTAAGTATGGATAAATTTTTTTTAAAATGTTGGTGATTTTCAAGTGGATTTTGATTTTCTTTTTTTTAAAGTATATTTTTGACACTTTAAATTTTCTAATGTCCTAAGTATGCACAATTTTTTTGAAACGTTGATTATTTAACCATTTTTCAAGATGTCGTATTCCTCTTTTTTTTTTTTTCGTCCCAAAATGTTTGTTTTTAAGGGTTTTCCAAACTTGTGTTGTTTGTTTTCTTTGTAATATATTTTTTTTAAAATGAAATTTTTATTTATTTTTGGCAAAGTTAAAAAAAAACAATAAAATCAATAATTTGAAATTAGGATCTTTTATGTATTGTTAATTAGTACTTTAATACACATAAAATAATTGTCATAAAAATAATAATTTTAAACACTCAACAAAAAATACACATTTTGCATGTGGATATAATTAAAAAAATAGGTATTTCGGGACTTTTTCGCTAAAAATGACATGTTAAATACAAGTTTTTTATGAAAAAAGTTGAATAAAAAAGTTGGAAAAATAACAAATTTTATGAATTTTTTATTATTTATTTATTTATATATATATATATATATTTTTATATCTATATATTATATATATATATTGATTATAGTCCAGAATGATGACAATCGAAGTTTATTTTTTTTCCAAAAAAAATGATTCACATAAAATTTTGTGTAAAAATAAACAAAAAACAGTAAAAATAGAAATTAAGTGTGTGTGTGTGTGTTTTAAAATAAAAAATATTAGAGAGAAAAAAATTTTGAAAAAAAACATTTCATTAAACCATTAAGAAAGAATTAAAGAAAACATTAAAATAAAATAAAATTTAAAAAACATTAGAAAATTTAAAAATTAAAAATTAAAACATTAAAAAAAAAAAAAAAAACATCAAAAAAAACATTATAAAGGAATTAAAGAAAATGTTTTAATAAAATTAATAAAAATAATTAAAATAAAAATATTATTATTATTATTATTGTTAAATTAAAAAAAATCTATCTTGCTTTTCGGACCCCTAGCTAGCGGAGGGCCAATTTTGGGAATCGACGCTCCACTAGTCAGGGGATGAAACACTGCTGCAGGGTTGGTGGAGCGGTGTGAACGTTTCTCAACTGACTATTCAGCCCTCCGCCAGCCGGGAGTCGAATGACTGGCCTTGCATTGATCGTTCAACCCCCAGTTGCTAGAGGGTCGATTCCGGGAATCAGTCCTTGGGTAGTTGGTTCATGAGACGGAGGTCAAAGTGTTGATGCAGGGCTGACAAAGCAATGTTGAATGCTGCTTTGCTCACCCTGTGATGTTCGTTTGACCCTCAGCTAGTGGAGGGCCAAATAGCCGCGATAGGGTTGGCGGAGGGCCGACAAAACTAACCTTCGACGACTGTTCGACCCCCATCTAGCGGAGAGCCATTTCGAGAATCAACCCTCGGATAGTCATGAGCCAATTATTGTTTTTTATTTTTATTTTGTATATTATTTTAAAATTTTCATTTTTTTTTTTAATTAGTTTTAATTATATTAGTAATTTCTTTTAATATTTTAATCTTATCAATTTTAATCTAATTAAAATATATTTTTTTAATGTTTCTTTAATCCAATTGCTTATTCCTATTTGTTTTTGGTATTTAATTATTATTATTTTTCTTAAAATTATGTTTTTTGGATAATATTTTTTGTTTTTCATTTTTTTTTTAAAATATTTTAGTTTTTTTCTATTTCTATTTTTATTTTTGGTTTATTTATTTATTATTTTTTTGTGAGTTAATTTGTTTTTTACATTTTTTTTATATTTGATTTTTTTTATTTGTTTTAAAATTATTTTTTGTTTTAATATATATATTTTGTATTTAGTTATTATTTTTTAACCTTTTGTGTTTTTTTGTTTTGGTTTAACTTTTTCCAATGTTAATTTTTTTGTTTTGGTAATTTTTTATTTTTATTTATTTATTTTTTCTGTAAGGTTTGTGTTGATCTTCGACTAGCAACCCAACCTTAATATGTGTCAATTTGATAGTTTAGTTTAAAGTTTTCGTTATAATGGTTCAAGTTCGCCCCCATAGTGTGTTAATTTGATGGTTGATTTTTAAATTTTCATTGCAATGTGTCAAATTGTCTTAGGCTAAGATTTTAAAAAAGGTATACTTTTAGCATTTAAAAAAGAAATTATTCTTGGTATAATGACTCTTTCATTTAGGTGTTCATTTTTAAAGTTTCTTTAGTCACATAATTTTTCCATCATGCCATGGTTGAAATATGTTGAAAACTTTAAGGTTTTTTGTAGCCATGATATTTGGTTTTAATTCCATGGTTGAAAAATTGAGAAAATTTTAAGGTTTTTCAGAGTCATGATATTTTATCTTTAATTCTATGGTTGAAAATAGTTATGAGTAATTTATATTTAATGCCATGACTGAAAATTGTTGGCATTTAAAGGTTTTTTAGAGAGGTGATATTTTATCTTTAATGCCATGGCTGAAAATTGTTAGAATTTTAAGGATTTTTAGAGACGTGAATTTTATTTTTAATGCCATGGCTAAAAATTATTGGACTTTTTGGGTTTTTCGGAGTTATGATATTTTATCTTTGATGTCATTGCTAAAAAATGTTGAAAATTTGCCAAAAAAAGACAGAATATCAACACTTTTTATTTTTAGGGAGTTTTTTTGTGCAAAAAAAATTGGTTTTCACTGCCATTTTTAACAAATATTGAAATTTACCATGAAAAAAGCATCGTTCCAACATACACACTTTTCATTTTCGGGTTTTTTTTTTAATGTCTTTTTGGGGTTTTTTAGCTAGAGTTCTTGTTTTGGGGTTGTTACACTAAAATTTGTCACCATAACTATCTGCAGTTAGTATGGCTCCATCAACAGTCATACTATCCTCCTTGTCAAGCCTTATACCTCTGCTCTCCATGTCAAACTTCAAGAAAGAGAGAAAGTCATTTAAAATCATGTTTATCTCTGGTTACGTAGGTTCTCTCTACCTTGCCTGCGTGTACGCATCCCAAGCTCATTGTACCTGCATACTTGTACACTCTGTAAGTCAAGGGATGGGTGCGTACTCCTGTAAAGGTCAAAAGGCGCAAGTTTCATCTTAAAAAATTTACTTGTGGTTATTTCTAGAGCATTCTAGAAGATTGTTTGACGTGTATTGAGCACCTCCAGATGGTTCATGCATCCCTATGAAAGAGGAACTTATCCCATCAATAGAGGAGCTACCCCATCCAAAAGAGGGGTTATCCCATTGATGTTGGACCTAAATAACTTCCTCTAGAACACTATAAATACAGGCATTGGGCCAGAGGAGGAGAGGTTGAAAGCTGAACATTCCAAAGGGTAGATGCTGCTGGAATCAGGACTTCCTTGTAGAAGCTTGTGAGGAGAGATTACCATCCTTTCTTGTTTCATTTGGAAGTGGGTGAGCTTGTCAAAGTAGAGGAAAACTCTTGCTTGACCCTGGGAGGAACTTGCACAACACCAAGGCTCAGGTTGTAATGGTTTCTTTTGTTTCCTATTAATACAAATAAGTCCATTCTTCTCAACAATTTGTTATTAATGAGTTGTTTCATATACTCCCTGGTCTGTATGTTGAATATGTTTTATTTTATGAGATATTCAGGTGCTATTTAATCGTTTGATTGTTAGTGAATGCAGGTTTCGAAGTGAAGGAGGAGCTCATCCGGATCGACGAGGCTGGACTACTACAACAGCGTTGGGCTACAGGTAGGATCTAAACACTTGATTTCTTGTATGGTAAATGCATGTTTAGAGAAGGATTGCTCTTAATTGTCTTGTTTGTCACTAGAAAGTCTTAGGCTTCTAGGGAGGTTGGCTTTGTCTGCAAGATTAACTCTTT
>APFE030670364.1:0-33409 GCA_000404065.3 Pinus taeda | reverse complement strand
TCTCAGATTAACAATCTTATTTAACTCAAATAATTCTCCTAGAACTTTTCATCTTAGCTTTTGGTTTAACTTTCCATTAGGGACCACCCCCTTAGCTAGCCTAGGAGATAGCTAAAACGGAGAGAGTTGGGAACAGTGTGACAGCCCCTTCTCTGAGTTCCCTGCCACCAACCACACCTTGTGGGGTTGAAGGCTTTTCTCGCTAACTGTGTAGGTAGGTGCGGGCGGCAGGGTCAACAGTACCTAATTGTGAGGATGCGCATTGGATATTATATGTAATTGGTTGGTGGTTTCATCATGGGTTGGACAACTAAAGTGGGAGCCAAGTCCACTAGATGATAATATTGACACCTATGGGTGAAGTGTTGAGAGCCATGGGACTCCCATTATGTGTAGAGCATCATTCGATGTCATGGGCGCCCTCAACAACTTCAGTAGTCTACTCATTGCCCTAAATTATTCTCTGAGATGATGTGCTTGGACTAGTGTGCCCCGGTCGACTTAGCATTATATGGCCCATAGGAGGTTTGTCTCATCCCTTAAGACATGGGAGGGCAAGAACCATCGTAAGATCCCTCAGTATTGTAACATTAGAAGCTATTCTATCATCAATATGCACCAGTCGTCTTAGCATTATATGGCCCAAAGGAGGTATGTCTCATCCCTTAAGACATGGGAGGGCAAGAACCATTGTTAGAGCCCTCAGTGTTGGAGCATTACAAGCTATTCTATCATCAGGGGACCCATGAGACCAATTTTTGTGACCCAAACTCACTTTGGGGCACCCCATGATGACTTGCATGGAGAGTAAGGAGCCATCCCCTTGTCCATGATCTATGGAGCCCTCTCACACACTTTGGCACTAAGAGGACTCAAAGTAGCCCTCCAACGGCCTTACATCAGCATGATATCATCAATTTGGCTAGCTATTAGATGGTTATTTCATAATTTTTAAAAGCTACTTGGTCAGCTTATGACCAAGGCATGTATTTTGCAAATTTTTAAAATGATAGGGTACTTGGTCTAATAATTCGACCTACCAGGTCGCATATAAATAAAACTCAACTTCATTTCTACTGGATCATCATCACACTTGGGAATTTCGGCCTTCTTGGAAACTTCGAACTTTTTCTTTAGATTAGTTATTGGATGTCCTGGATCCATTTTAATATTTGGAGCTGAAATTTCATTTCCTTTGTAGCTATTTCTTGATCTGTGGATGGATATATCATATTGTCATCTTGTAAGTGCCTCTTCTTGAAGTTTCATTCTTGAAAAATGTCTAATGTATGGAATTGTTGCAACTAGATTAATGCTATATTCAGCCCTAATTGTTGAAGATTTATTTTGAAAGCTATTTGGTGGGGAATTGCACATGTTACACATAGCATGACATGTGATGAATGTTCCTAGTGGGTGAAATTTTGTTTTTCCTCCATAAAACTCTATAAATTTTGAGTGGGTAATTGTTGAGGGTTGGTAACTAGGACATCAATTCTTGACCTCCTTAAAGACAGTTATGGAAAATTTGAAGCATGTAGAACTCCATAAGCCCAAAGAAGAAGGCATTGATCGAAATGATTTTGTGATCAAATCCTTCTTTCTCCATATTTTCTACTCCCAATGTTTTGGTCCCCTCTTCTTGGATGGCTAGCTTAGGGTATAGAGCGAAATTCTCTAGAGAGTGAAAGGGTGGACTCTGGGATCATAGACTTCAAGCTTAGGGTCTTAGCAACAAGTCCTCAAAGTTTTAAAAGCATCCCTTGTGTTTTCATCCATAAAAACTCTTTCCCGATGTGCCGTAGAAGGGAAACCCTAGTTTCGAGGGTTGTATGAGCTTAGCATTCAATGGAATAAATCATAAGAAGCCCTTTCTTCTCCTTGTCGTGATCTCGGGAGTACCTTTAACCACGATAATTCACAAAACCCTAGATCTCATGCAAGTTTCTTCTATGTCTCTAATAGGGAGTGAAAACCCTTTTGAAGTGCCATACTATCACATAGAGCTTCCCTTAAGAAGTACTACCTCATCACCTAGTACCTCAAACCCTAGAACATCAATTAAAGGTGATTGTTTATCTACCAGGACTCCTCCCATCGATGAAATTCTGTAAAGAGCAAGGGATACCGACTTTGGTGACAGTGGGACATTGTCCATTGTTATCACTTAGTCTAGCTCTTTGACCCTTAGGCTTTCCCTCCTTAGAGCCTACTAGATTGTGTGGTAACACAACCTACAACATAAAAGTAAACGGCTTGCCACATACAAGGAGACGATAACAATAGAAAATCTCAATGAAGGCTGAGAAGCGAGTGAAGGTGAGAAGAGGAGAAGGAAGGAGAGGCAGCAAAGGTAGGGATGAACGGGTGGAGGAAAGAGAAATCAAAGTTACTGAAGCCAGGACCAGAAATATGAACCAAATACGCAAGAGGGGACAAAGTTACTGATGTCGGGACTAAAAATATGAACCAAATACGCAAGAGGGGACAAAGTTACTGAAGTCGGGACCAAAAAAATGAACCAAACTCCAGAAATGTTGCCCCAGAGTTTGATGCAGTTAAAAGAATGTTAAAAGCATAACATGGCCACAAGAAAGAATCAAAAGAAAAGGAATATTATAAAATGAAAAAGATGGTCGGGACATTTAATATATCACATGGACAAAAGTTGAGTATGAGCTCTACCCCTTATTATGGCCATCGTAGTAATTCCTAGGGCCCTATGAGTGCCCCCAAATCATTGAGGAAACCATGCACGTCCAAACCCCTGGTGGGCAATGAACAACCCCACCTTAAGTGGGTTATAACTGCTTATATCATACACAACATGCTCTCATTTCATGGAGCCTCGACCAGTGATACAAAGACATATCAAGAAAAGGCAAATGGAAAATAAAGAAGGGTGGCAAAACAAAGGACGGGGTAGCTCATGTATCCACGATTGCTCCCTCGTACATCTATACACCTAAATAATCATCATTTCCATCCTTGAACCCATGCCATTTTCCCTTGAGACCCATGTGTCCTTATCCATTCATCATCATTCACATGACACTTATCAATTAAAACATGTACCAAGGACTTGTCTTTATCCTTAGGTACTAGGAACACCTAATAGGGTTGTTTATTTCCCACTCCTACCTAGGGAGGTAACGCTAAATTTGGAAAGGAATGCCACCATGAAGTCTCAAAGTGCCCTTGATAAACAAGCTTGGTTAACTTAGATGTACCAATGAATTATTGTACCTAATTGTGAGGATACGCATTGGATACTATATGTAATTGGCAGGTGGTTTCATCATGGGTTGGGAAACTTAAGTGGGACCCAAGTCCACCATACGATCATATGGACACCCTTGGGTGAAGCGTTGAGAGCCATGGGACACCCATCATGTATAGGGAATCATTCCATGTCATGGGCACCCTCAACACCTTCAGCAGTCTGCTCATTGCCATACATTATTCATGAGATGGTGTGCTTGGGCCAGTGTGCCCCGACCGACTTCGCATTATATGGTCGAGAGGAGGTTTCTCTCATCCCTTGAGACATGGGAGGGCAAGCACCATTGTTAGAGCCCTCACTATTGGAGCATCACAAGCTATTCTATCATCAGGGGACCCATGAGACCAGTTTCTGTGCCCCAAACTCACTTTGCGGCCCCACATGATGACTTGCATGGAGAGTAAGGAGCCATCCCCTTGTCCATCATTTATGGAGCCTTCTCACACACTTTGGCACCAAGAGGACTCAATGTGGCCCTCCAACAGCCTTACATCACCATGATGTCATCAATCTGGCTAGCTATTGGATGGTTATTTAATAATTTGTAAAAACTACTTGGTCTGCTTATGACCAAGGCATGTATTTTGCACATTTTTATAATGTTAGGATCCTTGGGCTAATAATTCGACCTACTAGGTCTCATATTAATAAAACGCAACTTCCTTTGTATTGGATCATCATCACACTTGGGAATTTCGGCCTTCTTGGAAAATCCGAACTTTTTCTTTGGATTAGCTATTAGATGTCTTGGATGCATTTTTATATTTGAACATGAAATTCGATTTTCTTTGGAGCTATCTCTTGATCTGTGGATGGATATATCATATTGTCATTTTGTAAGCGCCTCTTGTTGAAGTTTCATTCTTGAAAAATGTCTAATGTATGGAATTGTTGCAACTAGATTAGTGTTATATTCAACCCTAATTGTTGAAGATTTATTTTGAGAGCTATTTGGTAGGCAATTGCACATGTTACTTATAGCATGACATGTGATGAATGTTCCTAGTGGATGAAAAGAAAAAATCCTCCATAAAACTCCATATATTTTGAGTGGGTAATTGTTGAGGGTTGGTGCTAGGGCATCAATTCTTGACCTCCTTAAAGACAAATATGGCAAATTTGAAGCATCTAGGACTCCATAAGCTCAAATAAGACGGCATTTGTCCAAACTATTTCGTGATCAAATCCTTCTTTCTCCATATTTTCTTCTCCCAAAGTTTTGGTCCACTCTTCTTGGACAGCTAGTTTAGGGCATGGAGTGAAATACTCTAGAGAGTGAAAGGGTAGATTCCGGGATCATAAACTTCAAGCTTAGGGTCTTAGCGGCAAGTCCTCAAAGTTTGACAAGCATCCCTTGTGCTTTCATCCATAAAAATTCAGGGAAACCCCAATTTGCATTTCCTCAACTTGGGGACTTCTTCGAGGGTTGTATGAACTTATCATTCATTGGAATAAATCATAAGAAGCCCTTTCTTCTCTTGATCTTGGGAGTACCTTTAACAACAATAATTCACAAAACCCTAGATCTCATGCAAGTTTCTTCTAGGTCTCTAATAGGGAGTGAAAACCCTTTTGAAGTGCCATAGTATCACAAAGAGCTTCCCTTAAGAAGTCCTACCTCATCGCCTAGTACCTCAAACCCTAGAACATCAATTAAAGGTGATTGTTTATCTACTGGGACTCCTCCCATCGGTGAAAGTTCTTAAAGAGCAGGGGACGCTGACTTTGGTGATAGTGGGACATTGTCCCATTGTTATCACTTAGTCTAGCTCTTTGACCCTTAGGCTTTAACTCCTTAGGGCCTACTAGATTGTATGGTAACACACCCTACAGCATAAAACTAAATGGCTTGCCATACAAGGAGGCAATAACAATAGCAAATCTCAATGAAGGCTGAAAAGCGAGTGAAGGTGAGAAGAGGAGAAGGAAGGAGAGGTAGAAAAGGTAGGGATGAACGAGTGGAAGAAATAGAGATCAAAGTTACTAAAACCAGGAACAAAAAATTGAACCAAATATATAAGAGGGGACAACACTAGTTGAGATAACAAATGAAAGATGTGAGAATTCACAACTCCAAAGCACAAATAGTGAAGGAAAAAAAGAAAAAGTTCACAATGCTAGTGTTGAAATGGGGAATGCAATAGACGATTGGAAGCAAGCATTGGAGTAATGATTCGAGATGTGATGCCATAGCTGCAGAATATAGGTTAATTTTTTATAACAATGGTATGTTCTATGCTTAAGAGCAATTTACTTAAATTTTTCTTATTAGCCCAATATCAATTTCCAGATTAGCAATCATATTAACATTGATAGTAAATGCAGATAGAATATAAACAATAAGCAAAAGACAAGCCAAGACAAGAGGACACAGTGTTTGGCGGATGCCGGGGAAAAACCCCAATGTGGGGAAAACCCTTTGATCAAATCTTCTTATTATTCTTCAAAAGTTCAGTAGAGAGAGAGTACAATATACAAAATTCACTTGCCCAAACACTGTCAAAATAGTCCAGTCAAATTGTAATCAACAGAATGCCCTAACCTGAAAATCAACGCTGGTCAACCTACTTAGAAGATCTCGATTTCTGTGCCAGAATATGCGGCCTGCCCAAATAGAGATTTTCCCCCAAAAAAATGCAATCAAACAAAGTAAAATACTGCCTAGTCAATGCTGGTCAAAGATGGCTGCAACTCAGTCAACGAAAGAACAGAAAAACCCTATCAACTCTTCACATGTGTGGAGAAGAACAGGCTGCTTGTAATTTTGTACGACACAATCAGCTATAGAGAGGGAAGGATGTGTGATGATGAGTGACCAAATGAGGAAAATGACTCCTCTATATATACACAACATCGAGGGTGAAGAGACACGTTTGTTGAGCTTCATGAGCCTACATTAGACTTTTGGCCAACCTTGACAGTTTGTCCATAGAAGAAATAAATTCATAATTCCATTTATACTTGTCAGAATGAAATGATCTTTAGATCAATACTACACCTCTTGGAAAGAGGAATCCAATAAAAACATCACCTCCATCATATGAGTTGTCCAAGGTGGAGTTTGGCCCTAATTGCAAATTTTAACACTATAGGATGCGACAACCAAGACCAAAGTCCCTAATAGACAAAAGAGAGGCATGTTGATTGGTCCCATCCAAGGAGAAGCCATCTCAAGTCGGGCACTACCTGAAAAGACGACCTAGAGAGACCCATTAGTGGTGATGTAACCTAGGAAAGAGGAAAACAAATGAAACAAAGGGAGAGGATGTAGGAGGAGGACTTCCCCAAGTTTATTAGGAAGTAAAGAAGTATAAAGGAGAAAGGATTCATAAGTAAAAGTATAAATGGGGGTGTTATTGCATGAAAGAGTAAAGCTATCCCAGGTACCAGCACAGGAGAACAGAGGTTTGTTTGGTTGTGTTCAATGTTGCCAGAGGCCTAATAAGCTAGTTCGTAGGTTTGTATGAAGTAACTAAAGTGATACAAAGAAGCCAAGATGTTTAGGTCTGTGGTAGAGTTGTAGAAGAGGTTGACGTCTATGGAGATAAGCTACTAGGTGATGGAAGGGTTGTTCAAGGGTTTGAACAACAACCTTTGTGCCCTAGTTAGGCCTTACCTCTATGGTACACTACCCTTAAAAGTCTGCTCAAAAGTATAATAAGTTTCGCCCTGATTTTTTGTGCATGGGAGAGAAGAAAAAGACCCTAAGGAGACATATGGACTATGATTTGAGCCACAAATTCTAGGTGTATTGCGCAATGATTTTATGCATGTCACTCATGAGGTGGGCCGCATCCAGCCTCAGGTAGTTGTACAAAAGTGCAAGTTTATATGTGGAGTATAGGGCAAATACAATGAAGGAAAATTGTGTTAACATGGAGCAGATTCATTGGAAGGGAGAGTTGCGCTAGAGTGGTTGGATAAGACTATCCTAAAGGGCTTAGGACAACAGATTTGAGATGCCCTAGTGTTATCAAGAAGCAAAAGTATGACAGTTAAGATGGTCATTTTGTGAAGCCCTAGTACAGAGATCAAGATGCAAGCTCGGTATTGTTAAGAGGGCAGTTTGATGGAGCACTAGAAGACCTCATGTACATTGTTCATTGCAGTAGATAATGAACTATTAGGAGGCAGATTTGTGAGCCCTAGTTCAGTGGGTTGCAGTAGGGAAAAATCAGTCATAAGAGGCAGATTGTAAATGAGCAGTAAAGGACATTGTTAGTGGGTTGATCATGAAGCCAATGTCCAATCATCTTGAGGCAGCCAAGAGTGGTCGATAGTAGCAGATTGACGGCTAGAGATGGAAGCATCCTGATGGTGCAAAAATTCCAGTGATCAGCAAAAGAGGAGGCAAAGTACCTTCCAGATGTGTTCAAGGTAGGTGGACTGAAAGGACTATTATGTGCACCTTCAGCGAGCAATTCAAGTGTACTTTCTTTAGGGAAAGATTCATGGTCATAGATGTTGACACCAAGCCCTAGTTGTGTCTTGTATCAGGGTTCTATGTAAGGGCCATGATCCATGGTATTGGAGCCCTAAGATTTTTGTATTAAAGTTTGTATATAACAAGTTGTGGGTTGAAAATTTGTCTTGTGTACTATTTGATTCATTGTTATTTGTTGTTCCATTATGCAAAGTGCTTGTGTTGTGGCATTTGAGTGTGTTTCTGATCGTGATCTTAGACTCAAACCTGATTCTTAAGTGTCGTGGAAAAATCAATAGGCTATCCACATTATACTAGTCGTTGGTATTGTTAAGAGGGCAGTTTGATGGAGCGCTAGAAGACCTCATGTACATTGTTCATTGCAGTAGATAATGAACTATTAGGAGGCAGATTTGTGAGCCCTAGTTCAGTGGGTTGCAGTAGGGAAAACTCAGTCATAAGAGGCAGATTGTAAATGAGCAGTAAAGGACATTGTTAGTGGGTTGATCATGAAGCCAATTTCCAATCATCTTGAGGCAGCCAAGAGTGGTCGATAGTAGCAGATTGACGGCTAGAGATGGAAGCATCCTGATGGTGCAAAAATTCCAGTGATCAGCAAAAGAGGAGGCAAAGTACCTTCCAGATGTGTTCAAGGTAGGTGGACTGAAAGGACTGTTATGTGCACCTTTAGCGAGCAATTCAAGTGTACTTTCTTTAGGGAAAGATTCATGGTCATAGATGTTGACACCAAGCCCTAGTTATGTCTTGTATCAGGGTTCTATGTAAGGGCCATGATCCATGGTATGGGAGCCCTAAGATTTTTGTATTAAAGTTTGTATATAACAAGTTGTGGGTTGAAAATTTGTCTTGTGTACTATTTGATTCATTGTTATTTGTTGTTCCATTATGCAAAGTGCTTGTGTTGTGGCATTTGAGTGTGTTTCTGATCGTGATCTTAAACTCAAACCTGATTCTTAAGTGTCGTGGAAAAATCAATAGGCTATCCACATTATACTAGTCGTTGGAAATGTCCAAGCCCTCATTCAAGTAACTTTGTGCAAGCAAAGTAGAAAGCTTGAATTCCTAAGCACTCAAGATAATTTTTCAAACAAGTCAAGCCATTCTTTAGTGGAACATTGTACGCTTAGGTCAATTCGGGCCTCCTTTTGTCAAATCGAACCTCTAATTGGTGGGACATCTCACCTCATTTGAGGAATTTAAGTAATGCTATGAAAAAATTGTAATTTTTCTTAGTCTCGAAGCATATTGTGGATGAAAATTCACTTGTTGTTTGAAGCAAAATGAGGAAATATGTAGAAAGGCTCATCTATAAATAGAAAGATCTCTCTCTGCAAATCATTGTGAATTGTTGAGATCTTTTTGCCAAAATATGAAATATTTTCATGACATCTTTGGCGTTCATATTGAAGTTTATCTCTCTTGGTTGATTTCAAATATTCCTAAGGAAATTTGCAAATAACTAAAGAATACTACACAGGCTAACTAGATTGATCGATTTGAAGAGCAACTTTGTCACTTGTAGAGGGATGTCTAGGGTTTCCACACATCTCTCTTGTTGGTGTAAGGTAAAGTTTGTTTCTTTTTGTTGGGGCATGCCCTATTTCTCCCCACCAAGGGTTTCAATTAATTTGCATCATAGTTGAGCTATTGGTTGACGGATTTTCCCTAAGTGGAATCCTTTCTAGTAGGGCTTGATTTCAAAACTTTTTCTTGATTAGGCTTGAGATGTTTTAATTTCTAGTGTTCCATCTCTAGTTATAATCCAGAAGCATTGATCAACCAACTTAAGACGAGCATCAATTTGACCCCATATCCCTAGTAGAAATAAGGCACACTCCTTATTCCAACAATTAGCCATCTCTTTTTACTAAATTCTGCAATTGTCTTTTATTATTTAAAAAGCTTTAAATATAGAAAATAAAAATAAAAATAAAAAAATATAGAAAAATATAAGCTTCAAAGCTAAAAATTGATCTAGAAAATTTCTTCACTTTTATGTCTAGATACGATTTGACTGAGATTACATTTTGATTCTAGATTCATTTTTTTGAACAGTGTGCCACATTGAATATCTAAGAAAACCATTGTCCCCTCTCCTCTCTTGCATTTAATGTTGATCTAACAAATGTGGAAGGGTTTTGAAGGTGATTTTAGAAATATGATTGTATCTTCAATAATTATAGCTCAAGTATGGGTAAAATGCTTTGAGAAACATCAAAAGTTGATTCTAACCCTTCTAATCCCTAGCAACATTTCTAAAGTTTTTTAATTGAATATCACTCACCTTTGGAAGTGTTTTCAGTTTTCATAACAATTGCAACAGGTTTTGATACTAATTGGGACACTTTCATTTTTCAACCCCCATGAATTGGTCCCCAAAAATTGAGTAACTGTTTTGAATAATCAATACTTTGAAGTGCTAGTATGTTTATTTTCATTATATTTCATTATAATATCATCTTGAATTCATAGTCATAAGTTTCTATAGCATTTTTGGGCTTATGAGAGGCCCCAAGGTCGGCTTTCTTTGTTGGTTTCTGCAAAACTTCATGTTTGCAGGTGTGTAAACGCAATGTAAATCATCATTTCATGGTTTCAATCCCATCATTGTTGAGGACCTTCATAATCAATCATGGCGCTTTTGTCAAGGTTACTTCATTCATAAATTTAGTATTTTCTTCGTGGTTGTGTTTTCTACAGTAAAATATCATATATCAGATAAGATTTATTTTTTCTCCTTAAATCCTAACCTTCATCATTTGATTTTTTGTAGGCCCTGGTCATCATAATACTTTTGGTGACAGTAATGTAACTTGGGATACCCCCTATGGCATTTTAGGAGTTGGCCAAAACTGAGAGGAGAGTGTGCTTAGATGATATTAGTTACATCTCATGTGCGCTTACTATTTGAAATCTTGGCCAAGCCTTTATAAGCCTGCTGATATCAGTGGTAATAGGTCTCTAGGTTAGGGGTTTAGTAAATTTAAAATCTCCCTCCACCAAAAAGTATTAGAGAGACTTCACCTGAGATATGGAAGAGTTAATGACAACTCCTTAGTAAAGTTAGCAAAATGTGGCATGATAATTAAAGTGAGGCAATATGCTACCACAGGGAAGAAGGAGAGAGGTGTTACAATTCGATTTTAGAGAAAATTGAGAAAAACTAAGAGGAAGGGAATTAGAAAGGGAAATGCTAATAGGTCCATTAAGATTTTACCCTTCATTAAATGCCTAGTGCTATAGATTAATTACGATTACATGTACATAACAAATTAAAAATGAAACCAAACTAACATGGAACCCATCATTGTCCACATGTCTGGGTCGTGCCTGGCCCCGGAGTTTGATGTAATTAAAAAGAACATTAAAAGCATAGCATGGCCATAAGCAAGAAACAAAAGAAAAAGAATATTATAAAATGCAAAAGATGGTCGGGACATTTAATATAACACATGGGAGAAAGCCGAGCATGAGCTCTACCCGTTATTATGGCCATCACCATGGTTCCTAGGGCCCCATGACTGCCCCCAAATCATTAAGGAAACCATGCAAGTCCCAACCCCTGGTGGGCAATGAAATGCCCCACGTTAAGGCGGTTATAACTGCTTATATCATACACAACATGCTCTCATTTCCTGGAGCCTTGACCAGTGATACAAAGAAAAATCAAGAAAAGGCAAAAGGAAAATAAAGAAGGGTGGCAAAACCAAAGCCATTTGGCCTTGAGACCCTTTTGTCCCCATCCATTCATCAACATTCACATGACACCTATCAATTAAAAGATGTACCAGGGACTTGTCTTTCCCCTTAGGGACTGGGAACACCTAATAGGGTTGTTTATTACCCACTCCTACCTAGGGAGGTAACACTAAATTTGGAAAGGAAGCCCACTATGAAGTCTCAATGTGCCCTTGATAAACAAGCTTGGTTAACTTAGATGTACCAATGAATTATTGTACGTAATTGTGAGAATGCGCATTGGATATTAAATGTAATTAGTAGGTGGTTTCATCATGGGTTGGGAAACTTAAGTGGGACCCAAGTCCACTAGACAATCATATTGACACCCCTGGGTGAAGCGTTGAGAGCCACGAGACTCCCATCATGTGTAGAGAATCATTAATCTCATAGGCGCCCTCAACACCTTCAGCAGTATGCTCATTTCCCTACATTATTCATGATATGATGTGCCTAGACTAGTGTACCCCGACCGACTTACCATTATATGGCCCAGAGGAGGTTTTTATCAACCCTTGAGACATGGGAGGGCAAGCACCATAGTTAGAGTCCTCAATATTGGAGCATCACAATCTATTCTATCATCAGGGAACCCATGAGACCAGTTTTTGTGCTCCAAACTCACTTTGCGGCCCCACATGATGACTTGCATGGAAAGTAAAGAGCCATCCCCTTGTCCATGATTTATGGAGCCCTCTCACACACTTTGGCACCAAGAGGACTCAACGTGGCCCTCCAACGGCCTTACATCAACATGATTTCATCAATTTGGCAAGCTATTGGATGGTTATTTTATAATTTGTAAAAGCTACTTGGTCAGCTTATGACCAAGGCATGTATTTTGCACATTTTTATAATGTTAGGGTACTTAAGCTAATAATTTGACCTACTAGGTCTCATATAAATAAAACTCAACTTCATTTGTATTGGATCATCATCACACTTGGGAATTTCGGCCTTCTTGGCAAATCCGAACTTTTTCTTTGGATTAGCTATTGGATGTCTTGGATGCATTTTGATATTTGAAGCTGAAATTAGATTTTCTTTGGAGCTATATCTTGATTTTTGGATAGATATATCATATTGTCATCTTGTAAGTGCCTCTTGTTGAAGTTTCATTCTTGAAAAATGTCTAATGTATGGAATTGTTGCAACTAGATTAATTCTATATTCAACCCTAATTGTTGAAGATTTATTTTGAAAGCTCTTTGGTTGGCAATTGCACATGTTACTCATAGCATGACATGTGATGAATGTTCCTAGTGGATGAAATTTTGCTTTTCCTCCATAAAACTCCATAAAATTTGAGTGGGTAATTGTTGAGGGTTGGTAGCTAGGGCATCAATTTTTGACCTCCTTCAAGACATTTATGGCAAATTGAAGCATCTAGGACTCCATAAACTAGAAGAAGAAGGCATTGGTCCAAACCATTTCGTGATCAAATGCTTTTTCTCCATATTTTCTTCTCCCAAAGTTTTGGTCCCCTCTTCTTGGACGGCTAACTTAGGGCATAGAGAGAAATTCTCTAGAGAGTGAAAGGGTGGATTCTTGGATCATATACTTCAAGCTTAGGGTCTTAGCGACAAGTCCTCAAAGTTTTAAAAGCATCCCTTATGTTTTCATCCATAAAAACTCTTGCCCGATGTGTGACCTAGAAGGGAAACCCTAGTTTGCATTTCCTTCACTTGGGGACTTCTTCGAGGGTTGTATAAGCTCAACATTCATTGGAAGAAATCATAAGGAGCCCTTTCTTCTCCTTGCCTTGATCTTGGGAGTACGTTTAACAACGATAATTCACAAAACCCTAGATCTCATGCAAGTTTCTTCTAGGTCTCTAATAGGGAGCGAAAACCCTTTTGAAGTGCCATACTATCACAAAGAGCTTCCCTTAAGAAGTCCTACCTCATCGCCTAGTACCTCAAACCCTAAAACATCAATTAAAGGTGATTATTTATCTATCGGGACTCCTCCCATTGGTGAAAGTCCGTAAAGAGCAAGGTACACTGACTTTGTGATAGTGGGACATTGTCCCATTGTTATCACTTAGTCTAGCTCTTTGACCCTTAGGCTTTCCCTCCTTAGGGCCTACTAGATTGTGTGGTAACACAACCTACAACATAAAGGTAAATGGCTTGCCACATACAAGGAGGCAATAACAATAGAAAATCTCAATGAAGATTGAGAAGTGAGTGAAGGTGAGAAGAGGAGAAAGAAGGAGAGGCAGAAAAGGTATGTATGAACGAGTGGAGGAAAGAGAAATCAAAGTTACTGAAGCCAAGACCAAAAAACTGAACCAAATACGCAAGAGGGGACAACACTAGTTGAGATAGAAAATGAAAGAGGTGAGAATTGACAACTCCAAAGCACAAATAGTGAAGGAAAGAAGAAAAAGTTGACAATGCTAGTGTTGAAATGGGGAATGCAATAGACAAGTGGAAGCAAGCATTGGAGCAATGGTTGGATATGTGATCCCATAGCTGCAGTCTATAGGATGCGACAACCAAGACCAAAGTCCCTAATAGGCAAAGGAGAGGTATGGTGATTGGTCCCATCCAAGGAGAAGCCATCTCAGGTCGGGCCCTACTTGAGAAGACGACTTAGAGAGACCCATTAGTGTTGATGTAACGTAGGAAAGGGGAAAACAAATGAAACAAAGAGAGAGGATATAGGACGATGACTTCCCCAAGTTGACTAGGAAGTAAAGAAGTATAAAGAAGAAAGGGTTCATGAGTAAAAGTATGAATGGGGGTGCTATTGCATGAAAGAACCGACCTTGTCCAGGTACGTGAGTAGGAGAACAGAGGTTTGTTTGGTCGTGTTCAATGTTGCAACGGGCCTAATACGCTAGGCCACAGGTCTATACGAAGTAACTGAAGTGATACAAAGAAGCCAAGATGTTTAGGTCTGTGGTAGAGTTGTAAAAGAGGTTGACGTATGTGGAGATAAGATGCTCGCTGATGCAAGGGTTGTTCAAGGGTTTGAACAACAGCCTTTGTGCCCTAATTAGGCCTTCCCTCTATGGTATGTTGCCCTTAAAAGTCTGCTCGGAAGTATGATACATTTCGCTCTGATTTTTTGTGTATGGGATAGAAGAAAAAGACCCTAAGGAGACATATGGACTGTGATTTGAGCCACAAATTCTGGATGTATTACGCAAAGATTCTATGCATATGTCTCTTCTGAAGTGAGTTGTATCCAACCACAGGTAGTTGTACAAAAGTGAAGGTTTATGTGCAGAGTATAGGGCTAATACATTGAAGGAAAATTGAGCTAACGTGGAGTAGATTCATTGGAAGGGAGAGTTGCGTTGGAGTTGTTGGATAAGACTATCCTAAAGGGCTTAGGACAACAGATTTGAGATGCACTAGTGTCATCAAGAAGCAAAAGTGTGACAATTAAGAGGGCAGTTTTGTGGAGCCCTAGTACAATGATCAAGGTGCAAGCTTGGCACTGTTACGAGGGCAATTTGATGGAGTGCTAGAAGACTTCATGTACAGTATTCATTGGAGGAAATAATGAAATGTTAGGAGGCAGATTTGTGAGCCCTAGTTCAGTGGGTTGCAAGAGGGCAAGCTCAATCATAAGAGGGCAGATTGTAAAGACCCTAAGAATGTGATCCTTTGGAGCAGTAAAGGACATTATTAGTGGGTTGATCACAGAGCCAATGTGCAATCATCTTGAGGCAAACAAGAGTGGCCAATAGTGGCAGATTGACGGCTATAGATGTAAGCATTATGATGTCGCAAAAGTTCCAGTGATCAGCAAAAGAGGAGCAAAAGTACCTGCCAAATGTGTTCAAGGTACGTGGACTGAAAGGACTGTTATGTGCACCTTCAGCAAGCAGGTCAAGTGTACATTCTTCAAGGAAAGATTGGTGGTCATAATTGTTGACACCAATCCCTAGTTGTGTCTTGTACAGGGTTCTATGTAAGGGCCATGACCCATGGTATGGGAGCCCTAAGATTGTTGTATTAAAGTTTGTCTATAACAAGTTGTGGGTTGAAAATTTGTCTTGTGTACTATTCGATTCATTGTTATTTGTTATTCCACTATGAAAAGTACTTGTGTTGTGGAATTTTAGTGTGTTTGTGATCGTGATCTTAGACTCAAACCCGATTCTTAAGTGTCGTGGAAAAATCAACAGGCTATCCACAATATACTAGTTGTTCGAAATGCCCAAGCCCTCATTCAAGTAACTTTGTGCAGTCAAAGTGGAAAGTTTGAATTCCTAAGCACTCAAGATAATTTTTCAAACAATTCAAGCCATCCTTTGATGGAACATTGTATGCTTAGGTGAATTTAGGCCTCCTTTTGTCAAATCGAACCTCTAATTGGTGGGACATCTCACCTCATTTTAGGGATTTAAGTAATACAATGAAAACATTGTAATTTTTCTTAGTTTCCAAGCATATTGTGGATGAAAAGTCACTTGTTTTTTGAAGCAAAAGGAGGAAATATGTTGAGAGCCTCATCTATAAATAGAAATCTCTCTCTCCTTTGCAAATCATTGTAATTTGTTCAGATGCTTTTCCCAAAATGTGAAATATTTTCGCGAAATCTTTGGTGTTCATCCTGAAGTTTATCTTTCTTGGTTGATTTCAAATATTTCTAAGAAATTTGCAAATAACTAAAGAATACTACACAAGCCAACTAGATTGATCGATTTGAAGAGCAACTTTGTCACCTGTAGAGGGATGTCCAGGGTTTTATTCGCACATCTCTCTTGTTGGTGTAAGGTAAAGTTTTTTTTCTCCTTGTTGGGCCATGCCCTAGTGCTCCCACCAAGGGTTTCAATTTATTTTGCATCATAGTTGAGCTATTGGTTGACGGCTTTTCCCTAAGTGGAATCCTTTATAGTACAGCTTGATTTCAAAACCTTTTCTTGATTAGGCTTGAGGTGATTTAACTTCTAGTGTTCCACGTCTAGTTATAATCCACAAGAATTGATAAACCAACTTAAGACGAGCATCAATTTCACCCCATAGCCCTAGTAGAAATAAGGCACACTCCTTATTCCAACAATTAGCCATCTCTTTTTACTAAATTCTGCAATTTCCCTTAATTTTTATTATTTAAAAAGCTTTAAGAATAGAAAAAAATACAAAAAAATATAAGCATCAAATATAAAAATTGATCTAGAAAATTTCTTCACCTTTATGTCTAGATAAGATTTGACTAATTACATTTTGATCCTAACCTCATTTTTTAGAATAGTGTGCCACATTGAATATCTAAGAAAGCTATTGCCCCCTCTCCTTTCTTGCATTTAATGTTGATCTAACAAATGTGGAAGGGTTTTGAAAGACATTTTAGAAATCTGATTTTATCTTCAGTAATTATAGCTCAAGCATGGGAATCCCTTGCCTTGAGATACATCAAAAGTTGATTCTAACCCTTCTAATCGCTAGCAAAATTTCTAAAGTTTTTTAATTGAATATCACTCACCTTTGGAAGTGTTTTCAGTTGTCATAACAATTGCAACAGGTTTTGATACTAATTGGGACACTTTCATTTTTCAACCCCCAGGAATTGGTCCCCCAAAACTAAATAACAATTTCCAGATTTGAATAACATTTGTAATAACCAATACTTTGAAGTGCTAGTATGTTTATTTTCATTATATTTCATTATAATATCATCTTGAATTCATAGTCATAAGTTTCTATAGCATTTTTGGGCTTATGAGAGGCCCCAAGGTCAGCTTTTCTTTGTTGGTTTCTGCAAAACTTCATGTTTGCAGGTGTATAAACGCAAGGTAAATCATCATTTCATGGTTTCAATCCCAACATCGTTGAGGACCTTCATAATCAATCATGGTGCTTTTGTCAAGGTTACTTCAATTCATAAATTTAGTATTTTCTTTGTTGGTTTGTTGTTCCTACAATAAAATATCATACATCAGATCAAATTTATTTTTTTCTCTTTAAATCCTAACCTTCATCATTTGATTGTTTGTAGGCTCTGGTCATCATAATACTTTTGGTGATGATTCTGCAGTTTGGGATACACCCTACGACATTTTAGGAGTTGGCCAAAAGTGAGAGGAGAATGTGCTTAGATGACATTAGGTGCATCCCATGTGTGCTTACCATTTGGAATCTTGGCCAAGCCTTTATAAGCTGCTAATATGAGTGGTAATAGGTCTCTAGGGTAGGGGTTTAGTAAATTTAAAATCCCCCTCCACCAAAAAGTATTAGAGAGACTTCACCTGAGATATGGAAGAGTTAATGACAACTCCTTAGTAAAGTTAGCAAAATGTGTCACGATAGCTAAATTGAGGCAATATGTTATCACTGGGAAGAAGGAGAGAGGTGTTACAACTCGATTTTAGAGAAAATCGAGAAAAACTAAGAGGAAGGGAATGAGAAAGGGGAATGCTAATAGGTCCATTAAGATTTAACCCTTCATTAAATGCCTAGTGCCATAGATTAATTACAATTCACAACATGTAGATAACAACAAATTAAAAAATGAAACCAAACTAACTTGGGGTTATCTCATAAATCTCCTTTGATGTAACTGACCTAAGTGCTAAAAATGAAAGAGAGGAAAACCAAAACAATCTAACCTTGTTGCCCCAACAGAAATGATCGTTGGGCATTGAGCAACTTCCACATGATATTGCAACTATTGATGATCCTTCATATGCTGAAATGTTGAGCTTGAAATCTTGGGCGTTAGAATTTTTTATGATGCCTATTACCCACCAAAATGGGTAACTCCATAGGAGAAAACTTTTCTCCTGCATTTTATTTCTAGTCGAACAACTAGCTAGCCATCATCCTTTTATATAAATTTCTTGATGATGATATGCCATCTGCCTTCGCCATCTATATCCACCACATACCTCTCCCCATCTGACATTTCCTCTTGGATGAAAGTGGGCTTCTCCTCAAAATGTACTTTGAAAGTTTGATCATTTTGCAATCAAGTGCTTATACTTGTTTATTTTGTGCATTTAGTATCATCGATAAAGGGGTGATTTAGAAGATTGAGCAATCTTGACTGTAAATCTGTTCTCTCACCTTACTAGGGGAGTTAATATTTAGCCCCAATCTAGTGGGACCTCTCTTAAGGCCTTAGGGTTGTAGGAGGGGCACTACTTGAGAAATACAGATTGAAATAGCATGTTCATCTTTCCCTACATCAAACTTCCCACTTTCCATACCACATTACAAGCTCCTTATACCACCTCCATTCTTCTAGTCTAACTTGTCATTGGCTCATTGGGATTTGGCACTCTCTTGTCCACACTCCTTGAGTAGGAGAAACATTGCCCTAGAAGTTGATGCAACTAAAAGAATGGAAAAGCATATTATGGCCACAATGAAAGAAAAAGAAGAAAATTAAAATGTAAAAGATGGTCAGGATAGAAGTTAGCGCATTGGAAAAATGCTAGCATGAGCTCTAGCCTCCTCATTGGCCATCACCCAGTTCTTGAGCACTTGAGACTCCATTTCATTAAAAGGAACCCTTTCATGTCCCAACCCTGATGAGCAATAAATTGTCTCATCTCAAGGGCTCAAATCAAATGCTAAATCATAAGAGCAAGCTCTAACCCTTAAGTTATGCACCCAAAATAAAAAAACATTATGATGAAAAAGTAAAAGGCACACTAGAGGAGTGGAAAAAGTAGGCCGAGCAGGGCAACTCATGTCTCCACAATTTCTCCCTCCATTTATATATATACATTCAAGATGTGGACTCCCCATCAGTTAATCCCTTTGACCATGGCACTTGCCCATGAAGCCTTTTCCCCTCTATTGCTACTCATCTACACCAACACCTATTGATTCAGAGCTCGACCTTGGAAATGCAACCTCCCCTTGGGTTGACCATTAGCTACATCTATCAAGGTAGGGAACACCTTTATGGGTCTTGGTCTAATTAGATATCGGAAGGTGATCCAAGTTTGAAATATTAATATGCCCTTAACATACAAGTTTGGTCCACTTAGATGCTCATATGATCTTAGTCTCTAATGAATGGTTGTTTTCATTTGAATTCATGCAAGTCTTGTTAGGTGGTCCACAGTAGCATAGGCCTTGAGAGCACACACTCCATAGGTACCCAGGCACTCCAAAGAGATTGATGACTTAGCAGATGTAGCATTACCCACTTACTTCAGAGCGTTGGCCATTATGATAACTTGCGCTAATGATACATGTCCCAGAGCACCCGCAAGACCCAGGATGTTGATCTTCTTTGACTTAGCACAAAGGATTCTTGATGATTGCACCACTAGACCCAGCAAGCCCCTAGGCTAGCCTTGACACTACCTGATGGGCAGGCCATGATTCGAAGCCCAAATGAGGATGATCTTCCATGAGATAATTGGGGAGGACTTGTTGCACCTAACGGATCCCTAGCGCTGGAGAAAAGAGGCCTTGCATTGAGCATTGGAGACCCATGGGGATGATGTGGTGACACCCCAACTAGATTTGGGACCCATGAGGATGCTTTGAGGTAAATTTGAGGAACACTCCTCAAATGATGGATGATCCTAGCACACAGACACATTTTCAGCCTTCATCTCACCATGACATGACATTTAGAGCCCAAAAAAAGGCATGACGTCAACATTATGAGGCTTATTGCTCACAGGTGTGGGTCATTTATGACATATTTTAGCATTGAGCTAGTGGGTTGGCCTGTAACCCAAGGTTTACTTGTTGTCAAACTTGTTTTAGGGGCTTCTTAGGCTAATATTAGTTGAGGTAGACCTCCTATAAATACAGGCCTCTCCACATTTGATTTTGGTCTTCACTTGTGGACTATTTCAGCCTCCTTAGAAGAATTCGTCCTAGTTGTTGTAGCCTTATTTTCTTGTGCATATGTGATCTTTGTGGATGATTTTGCTATTGGAGAGTAGCTCTTGTTGTGGAGACATCACTTTAGGATAATAAAGGATTTGTTCATGCATATCTTGTGAGTATATTTATTGTTGATTATCTTTTGATGGTTATTGCATGGAATAATTTTTTCTAGAGTTTTTATGTTCTTGTTATTTTGCATATCCTTTTATGGAATCTTGGTAAAATGTTGTCTGTTTTAACTAGAGATTGTATGACATCCCTTCATGATGCCATGTGAGCTTTCCTCTCGATTTCATCCACTCATAAAGTGGTAACTAGGGTTTTTCTTCCCCTTACTCCCTTTTGGGGTTTGATATCTCCATAGTAGGTCTCCCTTAGACTCCATCACCCAAGGAACAAGCACTAACTTCCAGAGGTGATTAAACCTCATTAAATATCCTTTTAAAACATCATTTCTCTCCTCTCTCTCATTTTCGGCCCTTCAAGGCAAGTCGCTATGCTTGGGCATAGGGCGAAATTCAACTAGGGGGAGAACGTTGGCTTGATGTGAGGTGTCTCACATGGACTGAGTCTCTTTGCATCAAAATCTAACCTTTTCCACAGTTAAATTTGCCTGCTTAAGGCTAATGTCATAAGCCCTAAGGTAATTTTTCCCTAGGGAGACCCTAACCTAGCACAAATACTTCATCTTGGGGCTTGTTGAAAGCTTGTGGCTCCTATTGTTGATCATATCAATTTTTCATAAACCTTTTTGGTGTTATGTACCTTTGTAAGTCATTATCAATGTTTATCTCTTAAACCCTAGGCCATAAGCCCCCTTGATGGGTTCCTTAGAGAGCACGGTGTTCCTTGTTTCACTGGATTAGGCCTTGTTCTTAGTCTAAGTGCCCTCTTTGAGCCCTTCGTAGGCTGCTCCTAAGATATGTTATTCCTTGTCTAATGAAATTGAACCTTGTCCTTAGCCTGAGTATCTTTGGTAAGCCTATTCAATCTCCTTTATAGTTTATTTTGAGGGTACGCTTCTCCTTATTACATAGAATTGAGCCTTGTTCTCAATCTGAATACCCTGTTTGAGTCTATTCAATTGTCACCTTTGAACCCTAAAACCAAGAATATCCTAAGTTTTATTGTTCGGAACCAAGAATATCCTTTAAGTGACCTAAATTGGGAAGCCTCCCAAGTGCTAAATGTCCACTAGAGAGCAGAAGGTGTTGTGTTGTGGTGACATTGGGCCTCCACCTCGATGTTGTCCCTTGGTCTAGTTCTCATCTTGTGAGGCCTCTCACAAGGCCTGCTAGATTTTGAGGAAATAGTGCCCAGATGGATCCAAGATGCCCCCAGGCTAGCCTTGACCTTTTTTTATGGATGACACATTGTTCCAAAGCACAGACGGGGATGGTTATCATTGGGATGACTCGGGAGGGCTAGCAAATCCCTCTTTGATGCCTATTTTTCTTTAGAGGTGCCATGTCACTCCCACTTGCTTGCAAAGAGTGACATAGGGCTTCTCCTAGATGACATCATGGTGGTGAGGGAACCATTAGGAGATATATGTATGCACTTTAGAACTTTCTTGGAGTGAGGAGCACTCCTGGACCCTTGTCTCAGTTCCTTGATGCCTTTTTGCATTTTCTAGAACAAGGCTGCTTGGAAGTGGGAGTGGAAGTGGGAAGCAGGATGGAATTAGTGAAGGCCCATTTGAATTAGTATATGAGATGGATGTAACATTTTCAATTCACTTAAAGATACTAGTATACAAGTTCATGCAGCGAAACTCCTCAAATTTAGATGCCCCACAAAAGAGAATCGGCTAGTTAATAGAGCTTGATGAGCGCAAAATACTTTCCTATGATCTCATGTGGCAAAGTCAAGAGAAAATCAAGAAGAATTTTGACAAGAAAGCACGCTAGTAGAACTTTCAGAAGGTGACATTGTCCTACTTTGGAACAAGGGGTGAAAAAATCAGTAATCATGGTAAGTTTGAAAGTTTATGGTTAGGTCATTACATGATTGATGAAGTTGCACGTAACAATTCTTTCTATCTATACCATTTGGATGGAGAAATATTTCTCTTGCCGATAAATGGGCAATATTTAAAGGTGTACTTTCAAGGTAATATCTCATGCCTAAGGGGCATCCTTGTACCATAGTTTTCTTAGCTTGCTTTTTGTGATTTGATTTCATTGTGTGTTGTAATTTCATTTCCTAGATTGGAAAGTCATTTCATTTTGGTTTATTTGTTGTGTCAAGGAGGGGTAAGGCATTGGTATCTTATGTCCTCCCTAGTATTTGATGATGGTCATGTGAGATTGATGCAAGTCATAGGTTGTTGGAGATTTTGAGGTTCTCAAGCACTCCCAAGAAGAGCACTTGTCGTGTAGTTGGAGCTAGACGTTATCCCTCTTCCCACAAGGGTACTCCAGAACTTTTGACCACACCTTTTGCAAGCCCAAATGTGTAGAAGTGATAGACCTATAAGGCCATATGGGTGTCTTTTATGAAAGCATCTCCTAGATCCCTGATGGTGGACGATCATGACTAGTATTTTTAGCTTCATTTTCATGGTGTTTAGTTTTATGGCACCGCTGACATCCCATGGTGGGCAGTAACTCCCTGCCTTGATGGGCATTCTTATATATAGGCACAATTTAGGCAGAGGGTATATCACCTTAATAGATTATGGAAATAACGTACATCACATCCTAAGCAGCAACAATTACTCTTGTAACTTATAACTATGATCATTGAATACGGAACTACAGTGTATAAGCTCACTAGTAATTAGTATGTTAGTAATCGATCTCGAAGGTACGAAGTCGGTTGCTCAAGAAAAGGAGATCTACCTGGAACCCTGGAACTGGATGTTGTAGGCGAATGCTTAATCGCGAAGTCGCTTGCTCGAGAAAAGGATATTGAACATTATGACGAGGCTACCTGCTACTGGATGCTGTAGGCAAATGATTACCCTGCATCTCTTCCAGGCGTGTTGAAGAACGTCCATTGCCTAATTTACGGTGATCTCGGATCCATTCATCTCCGCATTCTCGTCATTTCCCATGCATGTAAGCTTCGCCTTAGACCGTCAGCACCTGGAAATTGAAGCGTTCGATTTGACTATTTTAAGCCACGATTCTCTGCCATATTGACTCGATTAGAAAGAAAAGGTCGAGTCACCTTATTGATAGCTTTCCCATGACTCGATAGTAGTTCACTCAATTAGTCATTTTCCTGTTGAGACATCGTCAAATCGTCGGCACCTGGAAATTGAAGCGTTCGATTTGACCATTTTAAGCCACGATGCTCTGCCATATTGACTCGACTAGAAAGAAAAGGTCGAGTCACCTTATTGATAGTTTTCCCATGACTCAATAGTCAGTTTCCTGTTGGGACATCGTCACTAGCACTTTATGGGACCTGGAGTGAAGGCATGGTTCTAAAAGTCGATAGAGGAAAGTTGGGAACTGAATCGTAATACCGTACACTATTCATTTTTCCATTGGCTTTTCAGAGCACAAACCATGACGACAAACGACTCTAAGTATTAGCCCTATATTTGTAGGCCACATTTGCCCTATATTTGTAGGCCACATTTGGTAGCAATATAAATTATATGCAATTCTATCGCAATATATCTCACGCCACGTCTTATACAGGTTGAGTAGTAGATAATCCAAAAAACTACATTCCCCATTTACAACATTACAATGGCATTTCCCATTTACAACCTTATAATGGCTAACTCATAGTAATGGACAATTACTCTCTTTATTTTATATATTATCTTCACCTTTTACATCGCTGGACAACTTTTTAATATTGTCAGATTATCGAAGACACAAAGTATTAAAGTAATAGGTAATTTCTTATACTTTTCTTAACATATTTCAGATTATCAAAGACACAAGGTATTAAAATAAAAAGTAGTAATTACATTTATGAGTTTATAACTTTAATTAGTATCGGTAGATACTCTACGACAAATCCTTATATGTTATGGTTGGTCATCATCGCTAGAGAAAACCCTTATATATACTCTTTTTTTTTCACATTTTTTTTATATTTATTGATCATTTACCCAAATAACAACTAGAATCCATTACTTAATAGATAGACTCCCAGTAAGTGAAACAACATAGAACGAAGAGAACCAATCCACTCTCGAATCATTAGTTGTATCCTGATACTAGAAGGAAGATATAATCCTACTAGGCAATCAAGAAATAATCGAAAATTGGGGAGGCATTGATCTAATACAGGCTTTGATGAGCTCTTATAAAGGTTTGAGATAATCAAACAAGAGGATCAAGAATCTAGAAAAACTAAAAATCTACCAATAGAGCTCTTATAAAGGTTTGAGATAGTCAAATAGGAGGATCAAGAATCTAGAAAAACAAAAAATCTACCAATAGAGCTCTTATAAAGGTTTGAGATAGTCAAATCACAGGATCAGTAATCTCTATTGCATATGCCAACCCATAATTAAAAAAAAATATCAATTTTAATCTTAATTTATAAATAGGCTTTCTTACAATATCATGGTTTACTAATAGGACATGCCCAGAAAACCATAACTAGTGTTCATATGACACATGTTCATATGAACATTTTTTAATTAATTAATTTAAATAAAATAACAAAAAAAGTATAATTACTTTTGAAGTAAATCTCAATCTTTGATGTGTAACCACTACTATGAATATTTTATAATTAATAATTAAATTAAACTTTTAGAAACTCTATTCATGCACCTATGAATGTAATTATAAGTATATATATTTCTTTTAAAATCTAGTTTTAAGTAATTTCAATAAACATTAATATTTATAGTTTGTAACTTATAATTATAGATAGAGTAAAATAATTTATGTCAAGTCAAAGATTCAATTAAATTATTTTTCTCTATATACTAATAACTTTATTTTATATACTACTTTGTTTTATATTTAGATTGGTTTATTGTTCATACCAAATCAAATAAATAAGCAAGTTTATTGGCTATCCACATCAAATTAGGCATGCAAAGTATTGTTTGTTAGTGTAATTTAAGGAGGTCATCATTTGGTCCCTTTCACAAGAATTATATGATGATTCTTGGTAAGGTTTTGTTATTTAAATTGAGTTTTTGAATGCAAAAATTAATTCAATGCCTCACAAAAGCCCTATCTCAGTTGGATTGTGTAGACTTAATAACTTAAAGTTACAAATTTTCTAATTTATAACTAAATTAAGGACAAAATCAACCACTTCTTATTTAGTTATGTCTATAAAGTATCGTTTACTTATTGAAATGTATAAGTAAATATGGTTGACAATGGTGATAATAACCATCCACTCATACTAATTTTAATTTATTAAACATGTTTAGATCATGACTAGATCTAACATCTATGTTGGAAGAATAATTAAACTAACCATGATGAACATGTACGTACACTTTGTAAACTTTAGTAGTCAAATAGTTGCCTAGGGGCACCATAAATCCTAAATAAACACCATGTTTACATTTCGTAAAATTAATATACAAATCCATCATCCGTAATAAATACTACTTATTATCCACGGATACCAAATACTTAACTTTGATTATAAAACCTCTCACTTAGAAGAAAACTACATAATTGGTTTATTCAAAAATAACATTGCGACTAACTCATATTCAAATTGAGTATGCCTATAAAATTAAAAACATGTAGGAAAAGAGTGTGTACACCTCTACATTTCATAAAATACAAATATTAATCCATTACCTATGTAAAATACTACTTATTTATATATATATATATATATATATAAATGGTGTAAAAATATTTAATTTTTTTATTATTATTTCAATTTAATAACTCAAAATTAATTTTAAACTTTTAACTTTAATTAAAAAAATAAAACATATTTAATTAATTAAAAAATATAATAATAATTAATTAAATACAAATATTAATAATAATATACATATTTAATTAATTAAAAAATATTAATAATAAATTAATTAAATACAAATATTAATAATAATATATAACTAATTAATATTAATAATAATATTAAATTAATAAGTTATAAATAATAGTATTATTAATACATATTCATATAATTTGAATGAATTTAATTATTTTATATATTATATATATATAACGGTAATGGATTACTCATATCTAATATGTTATAAAAGCTAGATCTAATCACATTTAGGGTGTATTGAGGTAGTTAAGAGCTCTCTTCTTGCTTGTGCTTCCCTAGTCTATGTTTGTTTAAGGTCTGTTGTTCCTCTGTATGTTGGGTATGTGTGCTTTGTTTTTGTTCTCCGAGATGTCGTGCTCAAGTTCATCTTTTCCTTCTATTTCATTCAGGGAAGTCTTGAAACAGTAATCGGACTACCTAGTATTTAATATGTTAAAAATATATATTTTCCTACAAAATAATATTTTCAAATTTATAAATAATAATATATATATTTTAGGTCAAGTTCATCCTTTCCTTCTATTTCATTTAGGGAAGTCTTAAACAGTAATCGGACTACCTAGTATTTAATATGTTAAAAATTATATTTTTTTCATACAAAATAATATTTCAAAATTATAAATATAAAATATATATATTTAGGTAAACACTCACCAGGATTTGACCTATAGCAAAGAATGGTTTTACAATGCACCTATTCACCAATCAATCCCTATGAGCATAAAACAATAAAATTAAATTAAAATTATAACAATAAAATTAAATTAAAATTATATATATATATATATATATATTATATAATAAACTCAATATACGGTTTTTTAAGTAGATATTAACCCCTCTAATTATCGAACAATTATGATCAGCCCTCTCTTAGCCAAATTATATGGTAGTATTCTGGGAAAAAAGTTAAGCATCTGGCTTGAAAGTGAAGGTAAGCGGGCTAAAGGCCAAGCAGGCTTCAGAAGGCATCACTCAACAACAGACCACCTTGTTACGCTAAGGATCATTGCGGAGGAATGTCGTAATGATAAATCCAATTTATTTTGCTGCTTTGTAGACTTTAGAAAGGCCTTCGATACGGTTCCTAGATATAACCTTTGGAAGAGGTTAGAGGAGCTAAAGGTTCCTCTTGAGTTAAGAGCTGCTGCTATAATGCTTTACGAGAATGTAATTGCCAAGCTAAAGAACAATGAGGGGTGGTCAAAAGATATTAAGTGTAACATCGGAGTTAAACAAGGTTGCCCGCTCTCCCCTACTCTATTTGGAATTTACATCGATAAGCTCGAAGGTTATTTAGAAGAAGCAGGATGTGGTGGCACAATCTTAGCTAGGATAGTCATTACCCTTCTTCTCTATGCTGACGATATTGTTCTTTTGGCAAGGTGCCCTTCTGATCTTGATAAGCAACTCAAGCTTCTTAAGGATTTCTGCTCTACCATGGGTATGACTGTTAATACAGACAAAACAAAAGTTATGATTATCAAATCTAAGAAGGACACTTGCGCTAATTTTATGTATGACAATAATAACTTGGAGAAGTGTATTCTTACAAGTACCTAGGAATTGATATTCATCACAAGCTCAACTGGAACCATAGCATTGAGAAAAGGATTAATGGGGGGTGGAAAGCTTATTTTCTTGAAAATAACTGTAAAACAACAAACCTCGTAATGTGGGATAAAAAGAAGTTCCTCTTTGAAACTTTAGTCACTCCCATTATCTTATATGGCTGTGAAGTTTGGGGCTACAGCATCTCCAGAGAATCATGGAGGAAGATTGAGCAAATCCAGAAGCGTTTATAACTTATAACCTAAAAATTAAAAGATACACCATATCCTATTCTCCTTATAGAAGCAGGTCTTTCTTCTATTGAGGGCCTAGCTATGCTCAGGTTTTTGATGTACAAGCACAAGCTCAATAACATAGACAATCATAGACTTCCTAAGCTAGCTTTAAATTCCAGCCAAAATCACCTAAGGCTTAACCGAGGATGGCATAAGGACACAAGGGCCTGGTTAAACTATTGGGAGATCAATGAGAACGATGCTTTGCAAAACATAAATAACATTAAAGATATTGTTACTTCTAAGTTCAAAGAAAAATTATGGTGTGAGAAAGATTTAGCATCTAAAAGAAAATTAAGTTATTATAAGAAGGTCATCAACCCCACCCTTGAAGATCAAAAGTATCTCTCTATTCTAACTAGCTCAAAAAAGAAAATTAATATAGCAAAGATTAGAACGAATTCTCATGAGCTCCATAGTGAAACTGGCCGCTGGGTTCCTAAAACGCCATGGATAGAAAGGATCTGCCATATTTGTGAGAATATGAGCATCGAGGATGAAAACCACTTCCTCTTAGAGTGCCCTGCATACAACCACATTAGATCTCAATTTCACAACCTTTGTTACAATACTGACCTTCCTAGCCTTTTACAATGCCAAAATTATAGTGAGCTCGGGAGGCTTCTCTCCAAGCTTTTTGAGCATAGGAATAAAATCTTAAATCAAAATAATTAATTTATCTTTTTTAGGTCCCATAGACCATTATTTGGTCTCAGCGGACGTTAACCATCATCATCATCATCATCATTATTACAAGTATTAGAGTGTAATAAACATCTGGGCACATCACTTTCATGATCCTATTTCCTATTGTGTGGAAAAAATATGTCGTTGATTAACAATTTATTATTATTATAGTCTATTTATTATATGAACTCATTTGGTTTTATTTAGTCGTAATAATAAATTCAATAACCGAGATTTTTAGGTAAATGTTAAAATTAATTAATTATAACTTATCTGATTGCAATAAACAGGTGACCACATTAAAATCATGATTCTATCTCCCACCAAAAAAAATCATTTCAAAATATTAATTGATAGATGTGTCACTCCACCATCTACGTGGGATTGGGAGTAAACGCATATTTTCCTACTGAAAAAAGGGTTTGACTATCCACATGGGATAGTTAATTGATAATTGCGTCAAGTTGATCTACTATCACTTGGATTGGGATTGGGAGCAAAGGCATATTTTTCCCAAGGGGAAAATGACTTTGAACTAGTGTAAGTGGTTACCAGGCCCCACCATCCATATCAGATAGTTAATTGATATTCTATGTCACGTGAATCCACTATCCATAACGAATTAGTAATAAAGACAATTTCCTTAATAGGAAAAAAGACCATCCACATCAGATAGTTAATTGATATTCTATGTCACCTCGATCCACCATCGACCCAAGATTGGTAGTAAAGACATTTTCCTTGAGGAAAAAAAAAATTGAAACAAGTGTAAGTAGGGAAACTCCTATTTCTAATTTTATAGAAAAGTAAATGCGCTCTAAGGCAAATAGCGCTGGCTTTCTCTCTCCACGCTGCTATCTCGATTCATGTGTTGCCACTCAGAGATTTACCTAGCATGTCAAAGCGCATTTACTTTTCTATAAAGTTGGAAATAGGAGTTTCCCTATAAGTAGTGACCAAGCCTACTATAAGTGGTGACCAAGCCTACCACCGAAAGTAGATAAAATAAAATAACCCGACCCTTTATTTCATTGACAACAAATTAACCGGTAGACCTCGTGTGGCGACAACAAATTAACCGGTAGACCTCGTGTGGCTTTTAACACTAGTCGTGGGTTCGATTCCCATGAATGGCGAAATAGATCTTCTTACCATACAGGAAAGTGAGTCGATTTTTATACTCTATAATATACCATGTTTCCTCACTAAAATACGACCCCACATTCCAACTCAATAGACGACAGACAGCCCGTAAATTCATATATTTTATTAAGCTCAGTTTAATTTAAACCAGCGTAAATTTCGATTTATTTATTGAAGCTTTAATCTATTAAATATAGGTTGATGCAACCTGCGCCCTGCCCATAATTATAAAACAGATACATAAACTTAGAGCCCAAGAGATAGGAACGCGATGGTCGAACCACAAACTCAGCTACACCTAAAATTTTCTCTGTAATGATGGATTCAAAAGTCTAATGATGGACCTAGAAGTTGAAGTTCACTAGCATTCAGGGCAAATCCTCTTACAGAGCTTTATCGAGAGGTTTGTGGCATTCAAATAGAAGAAACAGGAAAAGCTTCATAACCGAGCTTTATTGAGAGGTTGAAGTTCACTCGCACTCGGGGCAAATCCTCTTACAGAGCTTTATTGAGAGGTTTGTGGCATTCAAATAGGAGAAACAGGAAAAGCTGCATAAACGAACTTTATTGAGAGGTTGAAGTTCACTAGCACTCAGGGAAAATCCTTTTACAGAGCTTTATTGAGAGGTTTGTGGCATTCAAATAGGAGAAACAGGAAAAGCTGCATAAACGAGCTTTATTGAGAGGTTGAAGTTCACTAGCACTCAGGGCAAATACTCTTACAGAGCTTCCTTGAGAGGTTTGTGACATTCAAATAGGAGAAACAGGAAAAGCTGCACAAACGAGCTTTATTGAGAGGTTGAAGTTCACTAGCACTCAGGGCAAATCCTCTTACAGAGCTTTATTGAGAGGTTGAAGTTCACTAGCACTCAGGGCAAATCCTCTTTCGGAGCTTTATTGAGAGGTTTGTGGCATTCAAATAGGAGAAACAGGAAAAGCTGCATAAACAAACGAACGGGGATTTGGAAAAAGAAACAGAACCAAAGATCAAATCTATTGATAGAATTCTATATAGAGGGTTTTCGGTAGTCGATTAAAAGAAACAAGAATTTCCTACAGAGATTTGGAAAAATAAATATAACTAAAGATCAATCGTTCCAGGTTAGTAAACCACTGTTTCAACTGAATAAATGTCTAAAATCACCATATCTGCCCATACCCAAAAACCCTCACATAAATATACTAATTCAATTAAAAGAAACTGAAACTCTAGATACTTTTTAAATAGATAAATAAATAAAAAATGATTCGATTAAAAGATAATGAAAATTCAGATGATTCTTCAAATTTCAGCTAGAGGCATTTAAATAGGAGAAACAGGAATCTCAGCTGCATAAACGAACGGGGATTTGGAAAAGGAAACAAAACCAGTGATCAAATCTACTGATAGAATTCTATGTAGAGGGTTTTCGGTAGTCAATTAAGAGAAACAATAATTTCCGCTACGGGATTTGGAAAAATAAATTGAACCAAAGATTAATGGTTTCAGGTTAAGAAACCACTGCTTCAACTGAATAAATGTCTAAAATCACCGTATCTGTCCATACCCAAAAACCACTGCTTCAACTGAATAAATGTCTAAAATCACCATATCTGTCCATACCCAAAAACCCTCAAGTAAATATTCTGATTCAAGTAAAAGAAACTGAAACTCAGATACTTCTTTAAATACATAAATAAATAAATAATGATTTGATTAAAAGAAATGAAAATTCAGATGCTTCTTCAAATTTCAGTTAGAGACATGATAAAATATACTAAACAAATTCTGATTCTGATAAATCTTTGCCCCTCATCATGCAGTAATTGGAGTCCATAATGTACCAGAGACATAACCTCAGGACCTGGGGAGTTGCAAGATCATAAGCCAAATTCAATAATTCAGTCTAACAAATATAACCTAAACGGCCTCATGAGTAGCGAGACTGAAAGTACGACGAGAGACAATTTCCAAACATTTCCCGCGCTCCTGTATCTAGATAAATATCCCTACCCTAATCTGTAGAAACGGATTTTATTTTATTTGGGAACGTAGATGACTCGGTTTCTTGAATTTCAAAACATCGAACTCAACTATTTTTTAACTTCTGGCTTGTCCAGAGAGCCTGTGAATCTCTTTGGAATCTAATGATTTAGAAAGGAATCACACAATAAACTTAAACCTGACTTATTAATTGATTTCAGGAAGAATCCACATCATTATACCTGATAATTATTCTTCTTCCTCTAAATTCACTTAACTAAAACATTAAAAGAGCTGCTGGGTTTTCGAAGTTCAACAAAAACTCCAAACCTAATGAACTCATTTAACCAGAAATTTAAAAGAGTCGCTGCTTTATTGAAGTTAAAAAAAAAAATTCTAAATCTAATAGGCAAGTGATAACTGTAGTACAATCAAGTCTCTGGAAGGTACCTGAAAAATATATTGTTTCAGAGCAGCAGCAGTGTTCACCCGATCCTTCGCACACGAAGCTCTCCACACTGAATACTTCGCACAGATGCTGAAAGCAAGAAATGAACAAACAGAGCACGGTGTCAGTTTTGAAAATAATTAACAAACAGAGCACGGTGTCAGTTTTGAAAATAATTAGTGAATTATTGTTCATACAGAAATCAATTGTTGTTCACAGATAAATCAAATCAGCAAACACCATAGTACCTTGCAAATCTGGCTATGTAGTATTATTAACTCAGCGCTTTGCACCTAGTGCTCTGCCCTTGACGCTGGAATCAAGAAATCAAAATCAAACAAATAAAGAACTAAGAAACATCTAGAAATAACAAGTGAATTAATGAAATCAAAACCAGAAAAAATTAGATATTCTAATTGTTGTTCATATTAATATGAAAAAACTAAAGCGCGGATCTGCCTCACCTTATCCATCCTTGAATGGAGATTCCGTTCGGCTAATTTGTTTCACCGAAATATTTCCTCTATGTTTTGCTCTGCCTCGCATAAAGAACAACAACAAAAAGACAGAACAAACAACATATAAAAACAACCAGAACAACAACAAAAAGAGAGCACAAACATATAAGAAAAAGAAATCCAGAGAACATACACAGTCAAAAACAAAGAGAGCGCTCCACATATTCAATCATAACACACCACACCAGTGTACCACCGCATGGGAGGAGATCAGAGAAAAGCAGAGGAAGCATAATAAGCGTTTTTGAACTGGATCGTAACATATATATAGACCGTGCCACGCCATCTTTTTCCTCTCGATTTTATCTTGATACAACGTTCCTGTTCTATGAATTCTGGACCATCAAGATTAGATTCTTGAAATTTGAAAGGAAAAACCGATTCCAGGGCATCATGATTGCTAGTCATCGTTATTAAGTTTCTTAAAAAAAAAGTTTCTAAAAATAGCAATTATATTGACTGGAAAAATCGATTCCAGGTCATCACGATGGTTGGTCATCGTTATTAAGTTTCTAAAAAAAGCAATTATAAAAAGCTAGATCGTTTTGAAGATGTTAAAGTCTCAAG